>JAMKCH010003731.1:0-76872 GCA_023653785.1 Ophioderma brevispina
AAGACAGTTTCTTTGATAATGTTATTATAATGTTGATCTTTCTATTGCTCTTTCTATTTGATCATCTGAATCTCAAATAGATTATTTCCAAAAACCATTTTTCTTTACAAAATGGCTTTCAAAATTTGATTTTAATTTTTTATTCTTAAGATAATACACACACACCACACACACACAATGTGATAGGAGCACAAATCCTGTCTTGTGTAGGATTTATATCACTGCTTACTTTGTTTTTTTGTAAAACGATGCCCTCAAGGATGCAGTAACCATCCATTGGGATGGTTAGGGAAGGAATAGTTGTGGGTCATAGGTCATTTAGGGTCCAATTACAGGTCAATTGACATATAGCCCATGGGACTTTGGCCAGTGGTTTATCTTTAGCAAGTTTGGTGGTTATATAACTCAACTTGGAAGAATGTTTTGATGTGGGGCAAAGGTCAAGTAGGGTCCTTGGAGGTCAAAAGGGCATCTGGGCCATAAGTGGCATTTATGCATACCATAAGGTTTGGCCCGGTGTGTTTTTCTTTAATAGTATTGTTACTGGCGTCCTTTGGCTTTGGCAATCACCTGTTTTGCGATCACCTGGATTGAATGACTCTCATGTTTTGCGGTTTCAATTTGACCTGAATGACCCCTGAGGTCCTTGTCAGAGCTTTAAAATTTTCATCAACCAGCGCCCCGCCCACCAGTTCACCCTGGATACTAAAGTTTACCCCATTTGACCTTGATCTTGAAGGACCCCTACTTACCCACTAGCTGAGCATACCTGCTAGATGAGTATACTGGAGTATTTTACTAAATTAGGCGCCAGGTGCTCATATCCATACGTCAAAAGACATGGGATGACATGGTTCAGATTCGACCTAGGTTGTACTGCCAAAAGTGTAAAAAGTGACCGGTGACTTATAACAATTGACATTGTAAACAAAACATGTTTTCAGGTTTTAAAAAAAATTTTTGGTGTTTTGTGTTAGAATCCAAAACTCTGAAGTCAAAAATGCAAAATGTTGGATGCGTTCCGAGATATCGCATTTGGGGTATTGAGGCATGCCGAGCCCCATAGAAAACTATGGTATTTTGCTTGAAAATTGCATTGCTTTGAAAAAAAAAAAATTCAAAATTTTGCAGTTTTGAGAAAAATTAATAGTTTGTTTTTTCTATCATCTTGTGGGAATATGTTTGGGCATATCGATTAACTTTTCAACAATGTCGCCCTTTTCATATTTTTTTCCGCGGTTCTCGAAACGCTCAATTTTGGGAAAATTTTGGATTCCGCAAATTGAAAAAAAAAAATTTCTTCAATTTTTAGACAGGTGAACAAAAGCTAATGCATCACTATGTAGGGTACTTGCTTTGGGCAAATCCCCGATAAATTTTCAAGCCTATAGCTCTTTAGTTTTTTGTACTTCCAATTTTTTGAACAGCAGTATTTTTTCGCGCCCTGGAAAAATCAAGGGGTAAGGGAACCTTTTTGTATTTTTGGAATATTCCTATACCTAAAATGAACCAAGTTAGGTTCAATTAGAAGCTCATGAAATTCTTCATAAATTGACAGGTAAATCATCACTGTAGACCCTTTGCAAGATGTGATTGTGGCAAAGCAAATTTTTTGTTCGGAAGTGCTAAATTTTTAATGTCGTTTGTCACGGGACATGTCACATTTTAATGGTTCTGGTGTGAAAATTATGAAATAGTTAGAAACAACAAATTACTTGCAATCCATAAGTTAGTACCTTTTAACTGATATATTAACATTATAGGGTCATATATATTTATATTTGTAGATCTGCAAGTATTCAAGTTGGTAGGTGAAAATTTTTGTCACCCGAAAGTGTGATTTTCGGACAAAATCGGCCACACACAATTTTTTGTAGCAAACCGGTGTATGATACAGGTTTTTTGATTAAAAATTCATAATTTTAGACGTCGCCATTGGGTTAAAACGTAAAAACGACATCTTAAAAAATTAAACATGTTATTTTTGCTCTGTATGATTTTTTTGCACTTTTTGGCACAAAACCTCAGTCAATTCTGAAACCATGTCGTATGAAAGCACGACCAAGTTACCAATAATGGCCCCTATATAGCTTTTGACCCCAAAATAACCCCTCGAAACTGACCACAAACATTTTTTCTTGTACTCGAAACTCTACCAACATAACCAAAACTCATATCCATGCTCAAAGCACGGCCAAGTTACCCGATAACGACCCCTGGATGACCTTTGAATCCAAAATGCCCCCTCGAAAACGTGACCACAAAACTCGTACGGTGAAACTAACCAAACCTACCAACATCAAACTCATATCCATACGTAAAGCACTGCCAAGCTACCCAAAAACGATCCCTGAATGAAACTTTGACCCCCATGGCAAAACGCTACCACCATACCAACTCATATCCTATATCAAATCCCCGACCACGATAATGAACCCCTGGATGAGACCTTTGCACCAAATGACCCCTGGCCCTCGAAAACATGACCACAAAACTTGTACGGCAAAACTACCACCATACAAAAACCTTATAATATATCAAAGCACGGCCATTTACCCGATAACGACCCCTAGATGACCTTTGAACCCCCAAAATACCCCCTTTGAATGTGGACCACAAAACTTGTACGGGGAAACTCTACACCACATCAAAACTCACATCCATACGTACGCACGTCCAAGCTACCCAAAAACGTTCCCTGAATGACCTTTGACCGCCAAATGACCCTCGAAAAAAAACGTGATCACAAAACTTGGATGGCAAACCTACCACCATACCAAAACTCATATCCCATACATCAAAAGCCGATAACGACCCCTGGATGACCTTGACACCAAAATGACCCCTGCCCTCAAAACACAGCCAAGTTTACCAATAACGACCCCTGAAGGACCTTTCCAGAGCTGCCACATGACGATTTTGGAATCAGGGAGATTTGAATCTGGAATCCAGGGAGATTTGATCTTGGAATCAGGAGATTTTGCCTTGGAATCAGGGAGATTTTTTTTTTTGAATTAGAGTGAGCATCCTAGGTCCTCAAGAGGGATACAGCCCATGGATACTGTCTTAAAGATCTATTGAAAAGCTTTTCCAAATTTAAGGAACTCTCAGTAGGACGTATTCCATTTGCATTTTTTTTAAAAAGAATGACATGAAAGGTTTGAAGTAAAACAGTCCCAACTTGAAAAGGTTCGAAACTTGAAAACGAAGCCACCTACATATTCTGAACGCATCTGAGATAAAGCTCTTTTAAAATAAAGCTTCCCGAAAAAAATGGACAGGGCTTCCGCCGTCTGACAGCCCCATTTAAGTAACTGTCAGCGGAACGAAGTTCATATGGAGATTTAAAAAAAAATATTGAAATGAAAATGTTGAAGTAAAAACTCAACTTTAAAGGCTCATAAATTGAACGTAGCCATCTACAAACATGAAACTGGCCTCATGAGATATAGCTCTTTAAAAAACAGCTTTCCCGAAAAAATTAATTGACAAGGCGTCCCCGTCTGACAGCCCCCTTTAGGGACTGTCAGTGGGAACCAAAGTCCACAAACAGGCACTAAAATAATTATAACACAATAACACTTTTGCATTAAGAGCAATGATGGAGCAATATCAAAACGGCACAGCAAATCACACAGTTTCATTATCTTGTAGGCCTATCCTTTGCACCAATGGAGTTAATTGTTAACTTGAAGACACTGCATACACTAAAGTAGGCAAATGTGGGTCTCTCTTCGTACTATTGCCGATTATTCTTTTGAGACTTGTTGCGCAAAAAACATATTAAGTTTTAACATAACTTAAAAGGGCCTCTTCTTGAAACATCGGGTATAAATCTTCAAGTAAACCATTTCACTAATAGACATTGAAAGTTTTACAATCAAGTTTTGTAGCCTTTAGGCATTTGACCTTACAACTAACAGCAGGCCCATGGGCACACTTACCTCAGGAATAGGGAATATTTGAACAAACATTTTTTAACATTCTATATTTTAAATTCCTATATTTTTCAATGCCAATTAGGCCTCTTCTTGATAACCCTAAGTTAACTTAAAATATTTATTAATTTAATCATGTATCATTATTAAGAAGCTCAAGTTTAATTCATTTACCACAATCAATGTCCCCACATTCCATGTCTAAAATTCAGGGCGCAAAAAATTGTGTGAGGTGGTCCGGTTGTTTTACACTAAATCTACTCAGTCAAATGAACTGGCACTGTTGTTGACCTCAGTCCTGGTAAGACGCCCTTTCAATCGTTGGGTAGATATGGTAAACAATGATCAACTTTTTCTTTTCGCCCGAAGACCCCACTAGAACCGGTTAATAGGTCCCACATAAACCAATCTCATTCAGTCACGAAAGACCACAAGCGCGGCATCAAATGATGTCCAAAACTTTACAAAAAGATACAAAAGTTACCCCAATTGACTCCCGTCACTACTGGCTGTTAAAAAATCAGCCCCAACACAGGGACGAGGTTCCCCATGTGTCTGACTTTCACTAGCACTTTTCGTCAAAAATGCAAATAAAACGCCCGATCTATTAGAGAAAATAAAACATGCCGCTCTCGATAGCATAACCCATCCAATGAATTGATGGTTAAAATACATCCACGGTCCCCCTGACCACGGATGTCGTCTGCAGTCTTGGTTTGTGCAATGGGTCAAATATCACCACGCACATGCAGTCACCAACATGTCACCCCCCACCCCACCCTCCTTCCACCATGCACCAAGTTTTACATCATCGTAGCCCTTACGGACTCATACGGCAAATGCAATATATTAAGGGTTACATTTTACCGGCAAAGGCACAAATTTCAAATTGAATACATGCATATGACAAACAACAACGTTTGATAGGCCTCATAGACCTTTTTGACCTTGATATGCGAACCATTTGACCTTGACAAGCGACCTTTGACCTTGAACAAGCGACCTTTTGATCCAATGACAAATGAGGGTTTTGTGTGTAATCTCGCAATTAACCAAGTATATTTCCAATTGAACTTGCTCTTTTCAAAATCGGGTCATTACATTATTCACTTTATCTTACAACTTACCTCACATGACCTTTGACTTGGATGTGACCTTTGACCTTGGTATGTTACCTTTGACCTTGGTATGTGACCTTGACCTCATCACAAATGAGGATCCCACGTTGCACCTATGACTCAGTTTGGTTAAATCCATTGACGTATGCAATATTAATGGTTTAATCCTTTTTCACACATCAACGGACATCAACAACAGACAACAACACACACAACAGACTACAACAACAGTAGACAAAAGTATCCCAATGTGGTCTTCCTGCCTTAAGGAAGGCGACCCAATAAGGCTGGCGACACAATTAAGGCAGGCAACAAACACTTTCTTCTGTTAGAAGATCGCAATTTTAATGCGGCGGAGGGTGTTAAAATAAGGAGGACATGCGTATTGAGTGAATCACCCACAAGTTCAGGGACAGAGGGGGACATGGCATTCCCTACAAGCCAATCTAACAGATAGGGCCTACTGCTAATCTGCACATTCTAGTATCTCTTTGATTTCGAGAGAGGTATCACTAATGTAATTTTTAAATGATAGCTAGGTAGAAGGCAATCCTTTAACACCAACACTAAAATCCCTCGGCCAAAGTAGTCTCGAATATAAGCACATATCGTTGTCATTATCGCCATACCCAGTAAGCCCCTGCCAACCCAGACGCAGAAGACACTCTACTTGTGCATAAGAAATGTCTACCCGAGATAAACTCAATAGGTTTTTTGGAGAAAATCCAATGGCTGGTCTCTCTCCATAAACAATTCTTCCTAACTTTTAATTTTTTTATGAATGCCATTCACCAAACCACCTAAAGGTGGCAACGAGAGATTTACATATTAGTGTCCCTAAAAAATTGAAGTTCTTATTTTGCCCTGTGTAAAGCTTTTCCATCAAATTTCCCCTATCTGAAAGGATTAAGCTGGGAGATTTTCTTCTTTGGTACAAAAATTGTGAATTTCCTAATTTCGATAGAAGCAAATATGAAATTCAGCCTATTTTTACATTGAAAAGTAAACAAATCAAAATCACACCTTTTTCTTTCTTTAAAGACATTTCTGTACATAATACAATGTAAGAAATTTTTATTGAGTGTCATAAATCATTAGAAATTATACTATTAGACACAATATTTGGGCGTCATCAAAATCTCTCGTTGCCACCTTTAAGGATGTGATACACTTGAGAAAATCTGTTACATTTATTGATATTGCATATATTGTGATATTAAGAAAAACATCTTTGAGAACTGGTCTCATACTTATCCTTACCACACAGGACCTTACACACAGGGCTCAACCTTTTCAATTTCTGGAGAAGGGATGGCTAAATCGTTGCAACCCAGGTAAACAAATTTGACTTGTCCTGGGATAAATTTAAGCAGATAAATTTGGGATTGAGATGTAAGTATTCCCTTTTTAGTATTGTTTGCCCCCGCTGGAAGCAACAAATCTATTCAGACCCTCTAATTGAAAAACAGAGGCAGAACACACATACTTCCCTCCAACTTAAAAACTTTCCTGCAAATAGAAATTTCACAATTTAAATCAATTTTGCCTGTAAGATCCTTGTAAAGAATAATTTTTTAAACAATTGGTCATTTGAGACCTTAACCTCTAACCGGACCCATCGTTTCCCTTGATACAACTTTAACCCAAGATATACTATGTGTCAAATATCACCCATCCACCTTCAAGACACAAGCAATGTTGTATCACGGTGCCCATGCACAACTGTGTTGTAATTTTTGTCCGCTTAAAGATAGAAAATACAAAATTATTCCCAGAGGAGAATCTATTTACATCATATACAGACATCCATCCAGCAGGATAAAATAAGCTTGGGGTAACAAATGACCATATTTGCAACATATTGACCTCGACCTATCTTGTACTTGACCAAACTTTGCCAAGTCATGATACCTCCTATGGGGTAAACATACTAACTTCCACCCACAGTTAATTTTCAAGATTCGGCGGTGCTTACAAAAGAAAACACTACGACCGGATGCCTACTTTTTCTGAAGTGTGACAGGGACAACAAGTTGTTTAGGGTCAATTGCGCATTCGTCTTGATAAAATCATTTATTACATATATGCATGGACTAACAACATACTGGAGGGGGGTGACTAACATCGGACATATTCTGTTCATGTTTTTAGCGTTGTTTCTTATCACTACTTAACGTAATTTGAAATGGAAAACGTCATTTCTTTACCAATTTTTTTAGTTTCAAAAACGATTTTTCGATTGACCATCACAGTGCTTACTTTTCAATTTACTTTAAAAACATTTTTGGAGGCATTACTTTTGCACTTGAATTCTTATTCGCATAATTTGCTAATTCAACTTCACAAAAATCTCCCCATTTAAAGTATGTATGTTTAGAGTGTTAATCTTTGATTGCAAACCTTCAAGGCTTTAAACATATTGAAACAATTGAGTTACACAATTTCAATATTACGAACCCAAAGCGGCAACGACGAACAGAAAAAAAGACCCATACATTTCCCCCAATTCTTCACAGCTAAGTGCCCCATCAAGAACATTTAAACCAATGAGTCCATCCTTCGATTACATCTGATAATGTGCAGACGGAATGTAGCACATATGACTTCCTGTCAGATACAATCAATATTGATGGACCGTAATAGTCACATCAGTATGCGTACTACAGCAATTCTGTGATTTGCCCAGAACTAGACAATGCTAGTGCAATACACTGTAAAAAGCTGCGCATTCAAAATGAAGAGAATCTATTCTGCAGGGCATTTAATAGAAAATCTAGTCAAATACACAGGGTAAAAAGTGAATTTCTATTTAGAATATTTCAATACATGTCTTTCTTTTTACATTTACTTGTTATTGTTATACAATCTATTTAAAGGTGCATTTCATGACTCTAGAGTATGTTCACTTAGGGATTCAAACATGTTACAGAGTGGTTCATCACAATCAACAACGATGCATCCATGCGTCCGCGTATTTTTATTCCGCGAGGGCGGCTTTAGCCGCCCGAGCTGGATAAAAATACGCGGACGCATCGGATGCAGAGTTGTTGATTTGTGATGAACCACTCTGTAACATGTTTGAATCCCTTTCAACAACGAAAATCTTAATGAAAACTTATTAATATCGTGCATAGAGGAACATAATTATTCTCACTTATAACATTAAAATGTTCCCAGTTCGACAAAAGCTTTCCCGGACTAATATTTTAGAAATATCTGAAGCAAAATGATAGTTTTTGGTTTGTTTGTTGCTTTGCAGTTTGCACCTGGTGTACTTGCGCGTACTCAGAGTTCTAAACGTGACGAACAGCTCGCCGACTTAAGCGTACCGCGTAAACGCACTTCCGTGAACACTGTGCCGGGCGTGTAGACTAATTTGCATATCAACTGTGGGTTGATAACGAATCAACAACGGTACGCTCCTGTACAAGGAGATATGGTGAGTTGTTGAATATAAGATGAAACATGACATTTGATAAAGTATATTGAGATAACACTAAGGAAGACCAAGGTCAAAATGCAACCCTAGAATAAATAGTGTATTTTAGTACAACTTGGAGCGTCTCCTCTGATAAAATGTGTAGAATATAAGTGGCAAAAGAATGGGGTCATGTTCCACCTTACACTGAACAAGGTATAGCACCTTTATTTTTATGGTTAAAAAAATAGATATCACTGCATTAAAGGTTATTTCCAAAATTTGATTTGATTCTGATAGAGCGTTTTTATGTTAGGAGCAAATGTTCATTATCACAGTGCCTCCCAGGCCACTGTGTTGTAACTTATGCCCATTTAACCCATTTGGGCATAGAAGGTCCATTTTGATTGGTTAATAAGCGGTTATATCATGTTGTATCATGCAATGAGCCAATCAGAGATACCGTAAGAAAGGTGGTAGACCTCAGGGGGTTAAGGACAGAAAGTACACAATTGCGAATTTGTTCCAGAATAGATCGAATTTGCACATAAGATTTGTCATGCTTATACTTACGCTAACGATTCAGATGATGTAAAACAACTTTTTAGGCAAGTCAGGGGGACAAGGCTTACCCAATTTAGTTATATAAACCTTTCATATTGATTGAATGACCCTTGATCCCAGTACCCCATCTGTAAAGTTTCATGCCAATATTTCCATCCATTTTGACACGAGAACTAAATATTGCTTTTTAACTCATAACATCCACACCAAGTATCTTAGATAAATAGTATCTTTCTTCAGACCTCAATATTTTAACCAACCCTGGTAAAATCTGAGCTGAGGTTCTGGTGATGAGGATATTAGCAATCGAGCCATTCACCTTTAAGTATAAGAAAAATTCCTAAATGGTGACAAATGGATCTGGCAGTGACATACCTAACTGAATATTAAGGAATGACCACCACCTCAACTACTTCAAAAGTGAAAATATTCGTGCCACATTAATTTTGTGTTTTTCACGCACTTCTGACCAAGCGCAAATTCATAACACACTAAAATGTTTATTTTTGTGTAAGTCTATGTAGGGTATAGCTGAAAAAAAGTGAATTTAAAAACAAGTGAAAATGCTAAAAATTGGAGAAACGCAAAAATTACACACACGAAAATCACCACTTTAGCAGTATATCGCTTTTGTTTGAACTTGCAAATACGACCTATGGTTGATGCAACTTGGTTTTGTGCTTTCCTATGGAACTCTATAAAGCACAAGGAATTTAGGTGGAGAGCTTCATGCCAAGCACCAAATCTGCAGTGGCATTTATCTTAACTGACAAGACAGGTTATAACCATTTAGGATTTGGAAAGGCAAGAAAAGTTAAACTTGACAAAATGTTCCATCATTTTCCTAGGATTAATTATTATCTCAGGAGCAAGAGTATTAATTTGCAGGTGGGTCTAAAGCCACCATTTATCTCTGTAGTTAAATGGTATGTCAAACTTGAGACAGTTCGCTCTTATATCTTATACAGTTCAATCTCTCTAAACTGACAGAGGCTCATTTAAAATAAATAAAACAATAGACTAGAACCAAGGAAAAACAAACATTTTACACACCAAAATACCACATTACAGTACATTGGAGCTTTATATGAGGCTAATACATCTGAATGATTGTGAGCCTTTATTGTAGGCTTATCACAATTTTTAAATCACCTATGTGTTAAAATTTGCTTATTACCGAACTTCAAGAACTCCACCATTAATATCACAACCATTAAGGTCACAGACAGTTCAAATGGGGTGCAAGCAAAAGAAATCAACTCTAATTTCAAGGGTTTAGTGCAAGAAGGCCCCATCTGCAATTGTCAGTTGTGTTCTTATCAAGTGTTATACTTGACAAATCTAACACCTGGCAGCTATTGCAGATAGGGCCTTTTTGCCCTAAACCCTCGATTTGTACTTTCTTGCATTTTACCCATGATCTAAGGTGAACTGAATAAACCAACTCTATAGCAGGTTTACTACAAAATCATTCTGTTTAAAACATAGAGGAGATGATTTGAAATTAAAGTTAGTTACATTTTAGGGTACCTCTTACCTGGAAAAAAGGAAGAGTACCCTAACCCTAACAGTCTTTCCGAGAGGAAGGGAAGGGATAAAGGAATAGATGCTAAAGAAGATTGGACATCCATGGTGGGATTCGAACCCGGGGCTTCCGGCGCACCATTCCCATGAGCAGGGATGGCAAGCCACGAGGGAGTCGCTGGCCCGGCCAGCAATTCGTGCCCATATGATTGTTGGTACGATGACGTCATCGCATCTTTTTGGACTTAGTGCATTTTCTAGCCTCAGCTCATTGTGTTTTAGTGAGTTTTGGTCGTGATAGGGTTAGAGCATAAACTTTCATTTAAAGCAAAATCAGAAAACATTTTGTATTGTTTTATTTTACCAGGAATCGGCTTGCTTTAACCAAATCTTCCGAGCACATCATATGTCAAATGTCTGTATTGTTTAACTACAAAATTCTGCATTTTATTTACAACTTGATCACCAAAAAAAGTACATTTTGTGTAAGGGATCATCCTTTTCATCTGAGATTGACCTTTGTTTAAGTTTGTTATTGTTGTTAATATTATTAACTTCCAAGATCCATTCAGATATTGATGGGGGATAACTTAAAAAAATAGTGTTAAGCATCATTTGAGGGGGTTAAACCTAGTCCCATTCATATTCATTATGCTGGTATTATATTGATATGCCTGATTATACAATTTATTGTATGACATTGACACGAAACTGCCACATTTCACTTCAACAAAAATCTCTGGATATACTTCCAAATCCCTCTTTATGCTCACACACACAGCTCACCTCCATTTCACATTTAATGAAATCTCTAGCAGAAGTTCATTTGTCAAAATGTTACCCAAATATGACATTTGACAAGAACAACACTGCTGAATAGGGAAGGCTTGGAGTACATGCACCTCCGTGAGAGTAATAACAAAAACCTTGTGTTCCAATTTAGGGGTATCAACAGAGACCTCAAAGGGTGGCCTATTTTCAATCAGTCATACTGTTCCTGTATTTGAACAGTTTTTAAACCAAAGTTGTTTGTTTTTGACAGATGAAAATACAGAACATCAAAATTGACTTGAGCATAACAGAAGGATTAATTGAATGGTATGTATTTCGATAAAGGAAAAGACGACATAGGCCTACTCTTTAGAGTTACCCTCATTCTTTCTGTTTAAAAAAGGATACCAAAATCTCAACTTTAAATTTCACCCTTTCATCTTTTTTTTTGGGGGGGGGGGGTGGCTTTCAGTGTAGTAGGTTAGCAGCTGTATATGTCCATAGTCATGCCAGTACTTGTGTGGGTGTGTGCGTATGTTTGTGCACAAGCACGCACATATTTGTTCATGTGTATGGAAGGGTGGGCATTATTACTTGGTAGCAGATATCAAACCATTTAAAGGGCCATGGCCCGATTGCTAATAGACTCGTCCCCAGAACCCCAGATTTTACCAGAAGTGGTCAAAATTTAGTATCTAAAGAAAGCTACTATTTTTCTCATTTACCCTGTGAAATCTTAGTGCTAAAGGATGTTTGGTTTGGAAGTTATGAGGAAAATGTGCCCCATTTTGGTCAAACAATATTAATTTTACACAATAATCTATGGGCTTACAAAATCACATTTTTAGCTCACACATCAAAACGGATTGAAATATTGGTACTAAACTTTACAGATGGGGTTTTGGGGTGAAGGCCATTCTATCAGATGATATCTCCAACGACCATATCAGTGATTTGAAAAATATTTGAAATTTGAAGGAATAGCTTCAAAGTGAAGGATAAGTCTGTAGAATTCTCATAAGTTACCTTTTCCAGCTGTAGAATTGACAGAAAAGGAAGAAAATGGCAGTGTTCCAAGATACGATTCCCATTCAATTACGTGTTGTAGTAAGTGTCCGAACGGACAGTAAAGACTAAAATCTCCGATTCTGTCCTTATTAGGTTGCTTCAGGTCTTATCATTTGCAGGGTATGTTAGCAGAGATGCCAGTCACTCTTCTAAAAAAACCCTGAAAACCTGCGATCACCCACGTAGCGAGTGGGTATACCCATGGCCGGGGGTCGAAGGGCAGCACCCCTGAAAATGCCTTTGTTTAGTCCATAAGCCAGTCTGCCTGCATGGAAGGCACTTGAAGTTAAGTGGACTGTTGGACCCAAACCTCAACAAAGCTCCATATCGGGCAGTTAGGAGGTCGCTTAGGAGCTTATCAGAGGCATAGGGCTATCAACTTTTAGTCTATACTTGAAGCAAGGAGGTGGGAGAAAAAATAAGTCCATAAGCCAGTCTGCCTGCATGGAAGGCACTTGAAGCTAAGTGGACTGTTGGACCCAAACCTTAAAGGTGCAACGAGAGATTCTGAAGCACCCAAATATTGTGTCATAATAGTAAAATTTCATATAGATTAGACACTCAATAGATTTCTTGCCATGTATTTTGCAACAGAAATGTCTTAAAACAGAGAAAAAGGTGCTTTTGATTTGCTTATAATTTCAATATAAAACATAGGCTGAATTTTGTATTTGCTCCTATACGAAATTAGAAATTTCATAATTTTTGTACCAAAGAAAATATTTCTCAGCTTAATCCTTTCGGATGGGGGTTAATTTTGATGGAAAGCTTTACATTAGGGCAAAAATCAGTACTTTTTATTTTTTAAGGACACCTGATATGTAAAATCTCTCGTTGCACTTTTAACAAAGCTCCATATCGGGCAGTTAGGAGGTCGCCTAGGAACTTATCAGAGGCATGGGTCTTAACACTTTGTCTATTTAAGTGGAGACTAAAATTATAGAGTAAACATTATAGGAACAAGCAGTCACTAGAACAAGATTGAATTTTCTTCTGAAAGTATCATGATAGTGATGCATTTTAATACCTTCAGAAAAGTATTACTAACGCTTTCAAAACTGGTCATTTACTATTTCAACCCAACTTCAGTAACATGAGAAGAAAACAAAGATATTTAAAGTGTAGAAATAAAATAAAACTATTGAAGATTCCCTTTTCCCTACTGGTATTGTTGAATAACACTGCCGGGATCGTTAATCACAAAACAGTCTCTTACACAATAATAACACTGTGCTTGATGACAATAGGCTATCAATGGAAAGGTACAAAATCAAATGCTGGTATCAGTGAAAATCGTCGGGAATGTAAGTCAGGTTTTTAATCACTGATTTTGCTTCCGATTTGTGAAGTTTTCTGGTCACTTTTGAAGAAAAATTCCCATTCAAAAGGTGGGATTATTATGGATAAAATGTCAGAACTTTATTGGTCAAATATTGAAGGATTTTTCTGGCAAATTATTTCACTTTTTTTCCATCTATTTTCTTTATTTTTTTAAAGTCGCTTGATATATTCAGAAACCATATTCAGCCGTTTTTTAGCACATTAATGACTCGAAAAAAGGAAAAATACGTCAAAATCGTACTACTAATTATACTAGTCGGCAGGTATACAATACGCTACTTTTACTTCTACAAAAAATCCCTAACATGAAGCTCTTCATTTCCGGTTTTCTGCATATTTAATCCTTCCAAAATATAACAGGAAAAATCCTGATTCTTTTTCCTGTAGATTTAAAAAAAACGGAATTCCGGGAAAAACCGGAAGACTGGCATCTCTGTGTTAGGATACCTGTACTTGTTACATACATGCAAAAATCTGATTTTTGATGATTTTTTCGATTTGCTGATTTAGCAAATCACTGATAGTGCCTTTAAATCAGGGCATCCACCTTTAAACCACAAATAATCTCAACTGATGATGTGCATAGATTATAAATCAAAATTCTCTTAAAGACAGCCTATAGATTTATAAGGCATACCTGTGCCACAAATCTTTTTTTCACACCGTGTTATCTCGCTTCTCATTATTTTAGCTCACCGACTCCCTTTTCATGATTAATTCAACTAGACATGCAAACAGCAATTATTTAATGGGTACATTTTTGGCCATGATTCACTAAAGTGCCATGTGTCTGCCAAATAATATTCATGGTTTACGGAATTAGCATTCCAAATAGATATGGTGTTCCACTGATTCTATAAAAAAAACAACAAATAAAATGGTGTACAACAATTAACATGAATTTATCACAATTTTATGAAAAGTACTTTACAGTTCAAATCATAACTGGGTAGACTGTGACTAACCTATGTTGTAAAATTGATGCCTAGAGGTCTTAACCAAGCTGCCTAAATGGCAATTAAGAGAGAGATGTTTCATAAAATCTTTTATTTGCAAGCAATCGATGGGTAAGATTCTCTACAAATTATCTTATGTGCCATCGGGGGGCTAAAGAAACCATCAAAAGATAGGCAAAACCGTGTGGTTCAGGGTGAATGTCCTCCGTTGATTTTCCTCTCTGAGAAATGTACGCTCTGCTCGGAGGAGTTATGGAGCAATTCTATCGTAGGAGAATTACGGTGATTTCTGGAGTCATTGAACTATTTTGTGTTCGAAAACGGGTGAGAAATTACCACCTGAAATTTTGAAACAAAATAATGGTATCAGGCTATAAAATTTGATATCATGCCAAAATAGCAAGTGTTGATTTCGCCCTTCCAGACACTTTTCGCTACCAGAGTAGACATTTGTGAAACCTGATTTGCTTTTGTTCTCCTTTTACTTATTGTGTGCTACTTAACACCAACGCTGAATTACAGAGCAAAGCCTTACCGTTTGGTAATCACAGGTTTTTGCCTGAAGAAAAAATTATGTGCTGTGTGTGAGAGAAATATAATATGACCCATCATTTCAACCACAAAATAGTTTTTAGGAAGATGAACAAACATCTTGTCTATATGATATCAGTCAGAAACTTGTTTTGCCCTATCAATGATGTATGTTGGACACTCTCAGATAGGTGGAGGAGGATTAAGAGAAGGAGGTCAAAAAAATACATCGCGGTCCGCTAGTGTCGCCTGCCGTCACAGTTTGTGAATGATAGGCCTCATATGACCTTTGACCTTGATATGAGACCTTTGACCTCATAAACAAATGAGGGTTTGCATGTAATATCCATAAAACAAGTTTGGTTCCAATTGAACTTCAACTTTTCAATTGAGGTCAATTTTACATTTTCAACTTGACCTCACATGACCTTTGACCTTGGTATGTGACCTTTGACCTCGTCAACAAACGAGGGATCTCATGTTTCATCTATGACTCAAGTTTGGTTTAAATCCATCGAAGTATGCAGATTTTACAGGCAAATGTTAACCCTTTTTAAAAACAACAACAGACATCAACAACAACAGACATCAACAACAACAACAGACAACAGTGGACAAAGTGATCCCTATGTGTCTTCCTCCCTTAAGGCAGGCGACACAAAACCAAGTGATCCCTATGTGTCTTCCTGCCTTAAGGCAGGCGACACAAAAACATGATTTTTAAGCACCATAGAATACTCTGCAAGGGTAATTATTGGTCAACTTAAAATGAGGCACATTTTGCTAAGATTTTACAGGGTAAATGAGAAATATAGCAGCTTCTTCCACCACCAAGATTTTGACCACTCCCAGTAAAATGGGCCGGGGAGGGGGTGCTAAGCAGCAAACCATACCCTCCAGTCTGTGAGTAGCAAACTAATATCATAGGCACTGATTTTAGTGACCTCTTCTGGTTCATATAGTAGGTAAGAGCATATTCACAAATAACCATATACACCCTTGGTTTCTGTTTGATCAAATTATAACCAGACCTCTGAGTGGGGTTTGAAAAAAAATGCTGAAATATAGCATAAAGGTAAAAAGACAGGCTGAAAATGAAAGAAAAATCTAAATTTTTGACTCTTTGAGAGCATGAAAATGTTGAAATTAGCATAAATGCTGAACTCTCACAGGTCTATATAACATTTCCTGTTTGGAACCACAATATGTCATCAGATTTGTGTTGTTCTCTGTGACCATACTAAGGATGAAACCCCCCATTTCTGCTGTTCTTCATCAAAGAAAGTGTGGACAGACAGACAGACAGACAAAGCACCACGACCCAAGACTTATACAGCTGTGCTGTCCCCATGAAATATGTGCTTGGTGGCTACTTGTAATCTAAATACACTTCACACGCACCACTTGCTTTCACCAAATTCACCCCAGATATCGTCACAGGAACAAAATTAGTAAAACTTAATAAAGAATGATTGATCTTCTTTCAACGCTATCCTCAATCGTACGATTAGACGCCACAAAAAAATCTGCCGAAAACATTATCAGCAAACGAACACATTAAATTCAAACCGAGTGATAGATTTTCGTACGGTACACAGACCGAGATTTGCATAATTGATGACTTCAAACTACCGGCAGCTTGTTTAGTACCTGGATATAGAAACGGCAACACCGGAATAACCAAGACACGCATGGGACTGTGGAGCAGACACATCCTGATAGGCCTATCGGGTCCCATCTTCCAGATGTATCCATCACGCAAATTACTTTTTGTTGGCGATAAACCAACTTTGATAGATTAATATTTTTGCTTACCAAATAATAGTGAGAAACTCTCAACCAATCCATAGTGTGCTGTGTGTGTATGTTTTTATAAATTAAATGTCACAGATTCAGTGAGCAAAATGCTTTGTATGTCACACGACGAGACGGTAAAAATCCCTCATTTTGGAAGCGATTCGAGTGTCCTGATTTTGAAAGCGGGATTATCCCATAGCACACTAAACTGGTACGGGTCTACTTTTATGATAAAAATATTTAATTGTCCAATCAATATAGCACAATAGTGGAATGATAAAACATCTAATCCCATTTATATTTTCATCTATAGTTACTTCTGATTGTTCTCATTTTATTTTTTCTTCATTGTTGAATATATTTATACAACACGCACCAGCAAATTTTTCTTAATATTTCTAAGCAAATCTGTTCAAAAAAGCAAATCTTCAGAGGAACCCTGACCAACTGAATTAGAATTGACAAAAATAATTGTTAAACTGTCTTTTTCAGTAGCTCTTTGAAAATGGTTCTTAAGGGGGTTTACCTGAAGAAACCTTTAAAAAACCGGCAGATTTTAAAGTGTTGATTATTGTTCTGCTGTTCATTGTCTATGATATGTGAGGCAAGTGTGAGATTTTGACCACCACTCAAGCTCCTGGAGCATAGGTTATGGCAACCATTCCAGAGCAGAGCTATTCATTATATTGAGTGCTGACCACAATAGCAGTAGCAATTTATTCTGTAAATGTAATTGCAAATCTGGCACACCAATCCTCGCTGGTCTTGTGGTTAGGTAGCTAACCTCATGATACAGTGGTCTCGGGTTCGAATCTCCTTACTGCCTCTTTTAAAATATATACAATTTTCATTATTTTTTCAGGTTGAGGGAAAAATTCTAAGTCCAAAAAAGATAAGAAAAATAATAACTGCCCTTTGAGGTTAGTGAGGGAGACCTGCTCCTGGAGCATGGGTGGTGGTCAAAAACTAACGCGTGCATATGTGAGCATGCCGCCTCACCCTAATAGGCCAACTGAGGGCGCCAAAATGTGGGTGCCAGACATGGAGAACCAGATAGAGTAGAACATTGCTTTAACAATAAACCAAGTTAGGAAACCTAACTTTTCCATTTATGCGGGATTGGGCTTATTTTTTTCAGTAGGTGGTACAAAACACAAAATGTGTAATATACCAATGCACTTTTTAATTTACTTTTTTCCTGAATGCAATTTACCATAAAATATAAAAATAAAAATATGCCTAATATTTCATGTGCTGTGGTTAAAACATTTGAAACATGCATCACTGACAGCAAATATTGATTTGTGACCCACTAAAATTGTTTTTATTTAAAATGTCAAAAAAAAGGACAGAGGTCCCAAATAGGTCATTCAATTATGTGGTCAAAAGACCCTAAGTGACCCCTGAATGACCTTTGACGTCATCATCTATGACCCCACAAAAGACCCCTTGTCTCAATGTACAAGCATACCAAGTATGAACTTGATCCATCACTTCACTAAAATGTTAGACAACATTTTAACCACGTGTATACCACATGCACAAGATAAAATAATCCTAAGTGACTCCTGAATGACCTTTGACCCCCTCATCTGTTACCCCACATAAGACCCCTTGTCTTAATGTATAAACATACCAAGTATGAACTTGATCCATCCCTGCATTAAAAAGCTAGACAACATTTTAACCAAAAAAGTATACCAAAAGTTTGACACGCACACTGACAGACTGACACACAAATCATGCTACCATAAGGTCTTTTCTATCAGATGACCTACAAAAGAGTTATTAAAAATAAAATGTCTTCCTTCTTGGGCATTTGTTGTAAGAACATACACATCAGCCGAATCTTGAAATTAAAAAGAAAAGAGAGCTATGGCACATTTTCTCTCAAAAATGCTGGCAGCCTGCAGGAAACAAACTTAAAGAAAAATAGCCTTATTAAAGGTGCAACGAGATATTTTGGAGCATCCATATATTGTGTTATATGTAGTGATTTCATATAGATAAGACCCCCAATAGTTTCTTACCTTGTATTTGGCTACAGAAATGAAAAGCAGGCTGAATCTAGTATTCGCTCGTAATTAGAAATTTCACACTTTTTGTATCAAAGAAATGATTCTCAGCTTAACCATTTCACATGCGGATATTTTGATAGAAAGCTTTACACCAGTGCAAAAATCAGAATTTTAACATTTTGAGGGACACCTGTTATGAGAAATCTCTCACTGCACCTTTAACACTCTCAAAATGCTGACATAGACTGATGTACAAAGCTTTCTATTATGTGTGCAGTTGACTCAATATTTGTGACATTGTATAACATAAAAATCATGTATCATACAATCTTAACTCTTCTTTTGTGTCATCTTAGAACTTCCTCAACCGTAAGTGCATTTTTAACTAATGTGTCTTGCCCCTTATCAGAAAATGTTTAACATTTGCACATGTATCACTTCAGAATGTGAGGATGACAGAATACCCTGTTAACCCACCTACATAACCTTTGACCTCAATCTGTGTACACCTCATATTGGGCTTGGGTCAGTGCTTATACTGACCAAGTTTGGTGATCATAGCATTTGATTTGTAGCAGAAAAACAAATTGATAGATTTTCAAATGCCCCTTGAATCGGCCCCAAATCACCTCTCACTCCAATTGGAGTACACCTCATATGGGGCTTGGGTCAGTGCTCATACTAGCCAAGTTTTGTGATCGTAGCATTTGATTTGTGGCAGAAAAAACATAATAGCTTTACAAAGAATGTCCCTTTAATTGGTCCACATAACCTCCCACCAATCGGAGTACACCACATATAAATCTTGGGCCAGTGGTTCTTCTGATGAAGTTTGGCTGCAATTGGCCCAAGCATTTGGGCAGGGGATAACAAATTACAAAACTTTAACTGGACATACATACACATACATACGTACTACATACACATACAGAAATAGTGATTTCTTAGCAAAAAGGGAACAAAAATCTGAGAAAACTGAAATACTGTACTGACCCTAGTATTATAATATAATACTATAATAGTCCCACATGTTTTTAACCTGAAATTAGCTTGAATTTAGGGGTGGGATTATAATGGGATCTCCACCCCAACATGAAACACATAAGCTTTTCAGAACTAAACTTATTCCAGATATTTTTGTATGTCAAATGAGGTGTGTGAGCAACAAAGACCAGTAAATGAACTGAAGCATGAACCTAATTAATTTTGAAAAGAAAAATCCCTAGAAGATACTACTAAAATAGTAATGGTTTTAAACAAAAATTGCATGTTATCTATTGCCTTCCAGCAACAAACTTATGGTGGGATTATAATAGGATTTTCTGCTATTCTTCAGAAACTTGGGGGTGGGATTATAATCGAGCATGGGACTATACTCGGGTCAGTACGGTAATATCCACCTTCTGAAAAACACTAATATTAGAATCTCTCAGTGTAGTGAAATAGTGCTATTACCAATTACTATTATAATACTAGGAAGGGCATTGAAGCATCATGTCATATTTTCGATCTAGTTCTTAAAAACAGGTGCAATTTAAAAAAATTGCCATTCACGAAAGCTGAGAATTGCATTTCCATTGTGTCAGGGATAAAATTACAGTCCCAGTAGGCAAATTAGGAATTGCTATTGCTTGAAACACAACTCAGCACTTTATGAGAACCTATATTCAAAAAATTGTTAAGTTTAATTTTTCAATCATTTATACACACAAAATAACTGCTACAGTGTGTTTTAGGAAAAAAAAATACAAGCAGTACCCTCGCCAAACACCCGGCCCGTTCCTACCGTCGTGCAACAAATGATAATAACTCAATATTTTATGAGATTCCTATATTTTAACATTGTAAGTTAATTTCCACATCGTTTATACAAAAACAAAAATACATGCTCATGTCTGTTTTATTAAAATAAATACAAAAGCTATATGACATATGGATTCCATCATGCCTAAAACTCTATTTAACTAGAAATAATATTTCTCAGGCAGAATATTGTCACATGCCAAAATTTGATAAGCTCCTGACTATCTCCACATACCATAGGAGGGGGAAATTATTGCATATCATGCAGCGGGGCAATTTATGAATATTCACCGACTCAATAAAAAACCACTGCGCTGCCTAGCAGTGCACTGCCGGTGGCATATATGGATAGATTGTGTCCCCGTCAAAATTCTGCATGGAGTTTGACAGCCCAGCACAACTATGAGTCTCTACACCTCGTGCTATTCATGGGGACAAATTTAAAACAAACTGAGACCGTGATCAGAACAGCCCTTGCCAAATACATTGAGTAAATTGTCACATTTTGTGCCTCTACACAGGTTTTTCCAAGTGGTAAAATCGACATATCAAGGTTGGGATTGAAATTACATTCCGAGTTTGATGAACCAAATTTCTGTTTGTGTTACTTTATCTTTATCGGATATTGGCCGAAGATGTGCATTTCAATTAATCATGCATTTAACTTCTAGACTTTCATAGGATGATATTCCATTCTTACTTTTTATTTGTAACTGTAGCATAATATAAATGTAAGAAATACTTTTTGGTTTTCATGGTAAAAATTGCTATTTCATCCTAAATCAGAAACCTATTTTATGCAAAATCTACTCCCCTATCAAATGGTTTTTTATATTCCTTTGTTAAATGCTCAAATTTTGGCCTTTACAAGAATAGTATCAGTAACTAAGATACCCTCATGGAAGTTCTTTAATTCCAACCACCCAAATTTCGTCTTATTCTTTGTTTGCAAAGGTAAGAAATACTTTTTGGTTTTCATGTAAAAATGATATTAACTAAATCAGAACTATTTATGCAACATCTACTCTATGAAATTGGGTATATCTCCTTTCTTTTTTTTTTAAATGCAAATTTGTGCCTTTCCAGAATAGTATCAGTAACTAAGATACCTCATGGGAAACATATTATGTTCATAACCACCCAAATTTCTGTCGTATTCTTTGCTTTTGCCTTCGTTAATCAGGATGGTTAGGATGGAAAATTTTGAACTAGCAAAAATCTCAAAACTTATCTGGAACACACCCACTTCTGGAATCTGTTCCCACTGCCATGTTGTTACTGGTTAAAGATATTCCTCACCGCCACCCCCAATAAAAATTACACATTCTCTTAATTAAATCAAAATGATATTATGAGCATCTTTTTACATTAACAACCTGTGAAATTTGACTTTTCAAATATTTAAATTAAAAATGGGAGTTTGGTCAATTAAAAGATTCTTGTCCGGTCCCCCCCCCACCCATTGATTTTCGTGTTGCGGACTATGCAAGACATGATAATATGGGTGCAAGCAGTTACCATTTGTCATGTTCTTTTAAAATTTTTCAAATCCAGTGATATGTTGTACGTGAGATGATAGATGTTTAATAAAGGAGCATTTGTGATCATGGCCTCATCCACTGAGGCACCAAGAGATTCAAAATTTTGTTTGTGTATCATTCGAACAATTAGCATAATGGGGGTCTGGCTAATTTGTGTGCAGATTGGATGTCCTGAAATAAATGTGCAATTTCTGTAGTTGCGGTCATCAATGGACAGAAATTACAGCACAGTGGCTATGGGATGCAGTGATACAACATTTAATCACAACATCACCCCGCAACTAAAAGATGAGATGTAATCAACTGAAATTTAGGAATAAACTTTTTTCCAAATATATGTAATGAACCATAAGACAAGAAAACAGAAGGTACTATAATCACAAAAATTAAACTTTACAAGCTGCAAGTAGCCAGGATTTGGGGGATATGCATAGTTGCTACTCGGGTTAATTTTCACCAAAAATGAGAAATTGAAAACTAGGAAAAATGCAAACCCCAGTTCTTAACTAACATCAGCCTAAAAACAGAGGTTCTTTCCTAATACCTGGAGTGGAAGTAAGCCTCCTAAAAAGTCTCTTTCCTAATTCCCAAGGACACCTTGCAAAATCAATTCCCCCAGAAATCATCATCCATCATGAGAAATAGTTAATTATGTATATCGCAAGCAACATTCACACTCGGGACAGCACTTGAACCATCGGGGCTCCTCGCACCTCTCATATTGTAAACATAACCAATAAAACCTAGCTATTTTCACAGGCGTCAAGATTTCCCGTTAGCACTCCGCTGGGCATTTCCGTCCTAAGAAATGCCGCAGCGGACCGCAATATTGAGTAGAAGTAGTATTGTGCCGTTTTTTTTCGTCTATATTAAGTATTACTCACACGGCAGGTGTGGACCGGTGTTGAGGTTATAAAAGAGATAATAAAAGATTCCTGTAATTATTGATTGACACCAGCCTCATACCCCCCAGGTTTCAAATTACACTGCCCCCACAGGCAAAAATACAGCAGAAGAACTCATCCTCAATGGGATCTGGTGCGTACTACAATTGGATGCTTAGATATCAAAGGTTCAATGTGTTCCCATGCAAGTAGATATCTTTTTTTAACAGGCCCCAGTCATTGAGATTATATTCAGCGGCTGTTGTAGTAGGCGACAAATTTATGGATTCAATGACTTTGGCATTGCACTCTTTGCTAGCAGAGTTATGTCCATCGGGATATGTGTTGATACCCTATTGCGTGACTGAACGCACGCTTGTTTCAAGTTGGTAAGCCGGACTGTGCGGCGGAATTCATTTATCACAGTTCTGGAATGGTTTATTATTAGCTACCAAGCGTGTGGGATTCATTTTAACTATTTTTAAGGCAATTTTTTATTGGTTTGAATTGAAAAAAATTATGTCAATGACACTGATTGAGTTAAAAAACAAATGCCCAGTAAGATAGCATTAAAATTATATTTTTGAAAAATAAAATCACATTTTGGGTGGCAGTGTGTATGGGTATGAATTTTATGTCAATAAGTAGATGCTTTATCTTTATGCATGGGAGGTGTTTGTGCATATGAGGGGAGTGCCGAATATGTGTGTGTGTGACGCGCGCATGTGCAAGTAGAGGGTGGTGTGAAGTGGTTGATCTAAAGATTTTGTACATGTCTCATGTGCATTTATTGGTTCTTGGCTCTGGCCTGTGCCAATATGTTTGCATATGTTGAAAGAATGGGGTTTTAAGTGCTGTGTGTGTTTTGTATGGATGTGTGTGTGAATTTGTGTGTGTTGTGTGTGTGTGCAGTGTGTATGTATGTGTTAAGTCAAGTTATGTGATTTGCCTAATGAACAAACAGAAATCAATAGCCAATTTTGGCACTTATATATGCCTGTAAAGAACAACAAAAATAAGAACATTAAAAAGAAAAGTAAATACGGAGAACCTAAAAACAAAAATCTCTTTTTCTTTTTTTATTTTTATATAAGCAAGAATATCACGCAACAGAAAATAGCGCCTAGAGAGCGTGCTCATTTCTTCACAGCAGCTGTGATAAGATAAACGTGATCCAACATTTCATTTATAAAATCTAAATCATTTCAGACAACAGGGTGTCTTACTTTCTAAGCATGGGAGTGAAAAACATTCAACTGTGCTGCCACATTGTCAATTTGACAAATAGAGGCTGCTCTTTCCAACCACTGTGAAATATGAGTGTGAGTTGCTCGAGGGGTTGGTTGACAATCTTGCCACGGCCTAGCTACTCCATTCTTAAGATATGAAGTTTCAGTCCTTAAAAGTCATTAAAAAAGTTTTTTTGATTGGAACGTTTTTCTATGGGAATTTATTCTTTTTGACTAAAGCATTTGCTCTCCTGTTATTCATAAAGCATAGCAGATGTACCCCTTCCTACACCCCCCCGAGCAGATCACAAGTATTACTCAAATTTTAGCACACATGCCAGTTTGTGAGGCATTTTGTGAGCTAAATTGATTGGAATATACACAAATTGCATGTATTCAGTCCTAATGCACTGTTGTTAGTCTGTAGAAGAGATTGCACACCCTCTTCCACAACACACCCACTCATCTGAATTAGCCAAAAATATTCTTCGGTGTAATAATCTCTTGGACCAGTGTACATATTGTGTATGGGATCCTCCTGGGATGAGCCAAGAAGCAGTGAATCACAATTATTCATACCCATATTGCTACCTTTATCTTAAATATGGTACTACTTAAGATATCAGGGACTAACTTGAATACCAAATTAATACAACAAAAGGGAAAGTGGTTTCCAACTTCCAAATCAATTAATAGTTTTATTTACAAGAATTCTCTGAATACACCATAAGAAGATTTCAACTTCAACGGATATAAATAATAACACATATTCTTTGATACATCAATTTTTGCTACATCATAACATTAAGATGCAACTTTCATACATCTGTCCAATGGATGTTTACAACCAATAATAGCACATTTAAACAGAACAATCAGGGACATCCAGTGTCCAGCGAATACGCATACCCGTATGTGGCGCTTGTATGCTCACTCATTATGAACATTCGTTATGCAAGTTCACGTCTCGTGTAATCTATATGACAACTAAATATTCCTAATAAGCGTGTACTTACTTTGTTGTACTTATGTACGTACATCAGTGCCCTGATTACATGTCAGAAGGTCTATATGTTCATGCTTATGGGCATCTGTTCTTGATTTTTGTGTTTATCTTGTCGTATAACTGGTAAAGACAACCAGAAGAGAACATAATCTATGTTACTTATTATTCACACCACAAAAAGGAATAAGATGGGTAACAAATCTTCAATAATAGGATTCCCTTATATCCAGCAAACTGCTACACTGGGACTTGGTGCAGAAGTGACGTCACAGGCATGGTACAGAACGTGAAAGACGAAAATACTAGGTGACCAACCAAACCACACAAACAAAAAACACTGCGTGCCACATATACAGTTGATGAAAATACATGGTAGACACTAGACTATAACAACTTGGAGCCCACAGGATGGTATCTATCTGCAGGATGGCCTAGTAGACTGGCTTACTGAAAATACTGCGAGTGTGCAAGGGGGCAGAAACTGCTGATGAGGATGGTAGGTTAGGTGGTTTCCATAGACGAATTGTACGTGGGTAGAATGAAAAACTTGTAACTGATCAATAGTGCCTCTGGAAGGCTAAAATTGGAATTGGGATACTATATGCCAAAATATGTAGCTGGTTTGACGATTAGGAGGAAAACTGGAATTTACTAGGTTGTGAAATTGGATTTGGTAGAACATATTCATTGGGATGCTAGACGCCTAGTATGGAGGAGAATCCCGCCCAAGGTGTTGATAAAGGATTGTAACAGACGGTAGTTCTTTGGTAGTCTTTGAAGACAAACCGTGTGTGATGATGCCGTTGAACTTGTTCCCAACTTTGATTTACAGCATGGTGTGTTATACGGTTCCAAGATTGAAGGCACATACTCGAGTTGTGGGCGAACTAGGGCCTGATCAGCTTTGGCCTTACTTCATGTGTACATGAGATAGAGTGCGACCGTAAACCGTAACGTAATAACCCTAAGTGATGATTTGCCTTCAGCGTGATCTTATTATCAGTGGTCATCCCATCTAAGGTCTTTTGAGATTGTGTGTACACCGCAGGTAGTCAGCCCGGTCTACTCTTGTAAGTGTCTGCCCAAGGATTTTATATTGGAAAAGACGTAGGTTTGCGCTTCTGGATTAGGTACTATATTACAGATGCACCACATTTCTCAACATGTTGAAGTGCTAAACCTTGTAGAGGACCAGTTTGTAAGATTTCCAAGTTTCCCTCTGGAGCACTAGTATGGTCCGTTGCGACTTAATATCTACCCGGTTTAGATAATGCTGTCGTCAAGCAAATAACCGCCATATATTGGATGTGATTGAATCTTGTATATCATGAATATACAGCAAGAGCACAGGGAAGGTCGAGTACAGAAACTGGGGTACTCCAGATGACACTTCCCCCCAAGTGAATGGGATCCAATTGACGAGACGGCCTGTTAATCTGTGGTTAAAAAAGGATTCTGATCCATTCTAGGAGTGGGCACTGTATGCCGTAG
The DNA here is from genome assembly GCA_023653785.1 of Ophioderma brevispina. Lineage (NCBI taxonomy): Eukaryota > Metazoa > Echinodermata > Ophiuroidea > Amphilepidida > Ophiodermatidae > Ophioderma > Ophioderma brevispina. The sequence continues at coordinate 26,999 of JAMKCH010003731.1, forward strand.
ACACAAGAGAGTTAGCGGACAAAATATAAGCGATGATGGGGACTTAGCAAACGCTTTAGGGAAGTCGACGTAGAGGTAGTACTACGTCAACTTGACCAAGACATTGTAGAGTATGTGCCCAATCATGGAAGGTGAATAAGTTGTGTTACTGTGACGACTTTCCCCGAAAACACGTGCTGGAGTCAGCAAGATGCTTAGTTGCACTAAGATGTTGGGCTATGTGATTCAATATTATATGTTCCATTAACTTTGCAGCACAGGCACGTTAGTGATATGGGGCGGTTAGGGTAGAGGGTAATTTGCGGGATTAGATTTTTGCCTTTGTTGTAATGCCAGTGACTAGGGCTTGTTTCCATTGAGTTGGTATGTGCCTGATTGAATGATTTGCGTGGGAATAGATTTAAGTCAGGTGCGATTTCCAAGGGCGACAGTTCTTAAGAGTAGTTTTGGTGGTAATTCACGGCCATTGCTTTGATGGATTTTAAAGGAGAGTAGGTAGTACTTGTTTTTCTACTCCTTCTACGCCTATATAGGTTCGATAAGATGGTACGGTGCAATGCCCTTGTCCGGGATGTTTGAGTTGTACTCTTTGGTTGAAACAACAGATTGAAAAAATGAACAGTGTGGAGTGCTCAGTCTTATCTTTGTCTGTTGTGCAGAGTTTAGTTGCTGTGTTCTTAGATTTGGGGATTCCAGGTTTCGGGGCGCATCATTTTTTACATACGACCCTCAAAAATGTTCGGCCCCCCGCCGGAAAAGGCCCACCGCGGGACATTGTTGACATAATCTTCATGAGCTCTGTGAACAATATTTGCAACTTGTTTCGATATTGGCGGAAGTAGTATTTTCCAGAATACTGTTTTGATGTTTCCTGGCTAAACTGTGAAGTTTGTCAGGTTTTCTCATTTGACGCTAATGTCACGGGTGATCCAGGGGAGATGCGTTTCCCACGGAATCCTCAATTTTGAACCGGTAATGTTGTTATTCATGGATTCTAAGTAAGAAGTCCGTACAATCCCACAGTGTGTGTCCACATTGTTGTTTTGGGATTTGAGGATATGGAAAATTATGTGGTGTACTGTAACATTTTGCTTCAAACCATCAACATCTGATTTGAGGAAAAAGGAGGAAATTATAAATTTTCCTTGGTGGCGTCATTTTGTTGTTTTGGTTTCTAGGTTAAGTTGAAGAGTTATAAAGATGATCAGATATACCAGGATTGTATGTACTTATCACTGATAAAGTGGGGTTGTAGTGGTTAATCAAATCCAAAGTTGCTATTTGACACAGGGCGAGTTTGATTTCAGTTACCAATTGGGATAGTGAAATTTTCCAAGAAAAATTCAAGGAACAGCTTCTATGAACATGGCGTTCTGGCAGTTTGTTGTTTGACCCATGTGTGCCAATTTATATCTGGGAAATTACAAATCCCACCATGAAACATTTTTTGGGAAATGTGTGACTTTGCTGAAAACCCTACTCTCAACGAATCAGCTAGGTACTCGAGAGCATTAGGTTTGTTTGTTTTGGGGGACCATAGTAACTAGCTATGAACAATGGTTTTGCATTTGCAAATTGAAGATTTGCCCATATTATTTAGCAATTGAATCCATTCGGTGCAAGTCATTTGTAATTAGGGTATCTTTTATGGCTATGAATAACGCCACACCAAATATATTTCTTATCTTTCTGTGGGCGTTGAATAGAGTTTTCAGGAAAGATATAGAGGAGTTGCTAAAAATCGAGCTGATTTTGGATTGCTCCAAGAATGATGTTGGTGAGTGCTATGATTAAATGCCGCTCTGAAAGCAGCTTTGTTTATTACTGCTTTTTAAAACGTTTTTACAACGGTTAACGGGAAGCATGGCCTTAACTTTATTTTTGCGAATTTTTGTGGCTGTAATTTTTGGAATCGCTGGTCCATGATGAAGAATCTGTAGGAAGTTGATGTGGTAGGGATGTAATCATTCAAGGAACCAATTTTTCAAATCCTGACCATTTGAATCAAGTGATGAAAAGGGTTTTGATAATTCAATTGATTGTCGTACAAAGAGGGGAATATCAAAATTTCGGGCTACCACATTGGTAACATATCCCATGGTGAAAAACTGACAGAAATAATTCCAAATAAACAATCCCGATAACAATGGTCAGATAAGCCGACACTTCTGTTGTGTGGCACCAAAATGACAATTATCGAATCTAACATTGCTTGACTATTCTCGTTGACATTGCTGGCAGAGGCCACATGGGACACTCGTTTTTGATGGGCCTGGGTTCGTCTCGACCTGACCCACTGAAGTAATAGAATCAGTAAACAGGTGGCTAACATTTGGATTTAAAGTTCCAACTGTAGATGAAAAATTTTTTTGTGCCCTTTGATAGACATGCATACACTCCACAGTTCCAGAACAGTTGTTTTCATCGAAAAGGGGGTTCAAGTAATGCTCTTTTATGTATTCCAGAAAAGGAAGAACAAGACCTAGAGAAATTCAATCTCACTCGAGTTCAAGATTTTCGGAGTTACGTTAAAGTTAATACACTACGACTACTGGTATGCGTACCGATATTTGTTGTAATTTAGCAGGTTCAGGGAAGTAATGGTGTCACATTTGACATCATCATAAATTTAGCCGTGTTTGTGTATACGCAAATGAATCTCAGAATCATTGATAAGATCACAGGTATGGTGCGTACTTACCACATGTATGCTGCTATCACAGTATGAGTTTGTTATTACGGTTATCAATGTTATGGTACTAGGATATCACACATCATCACTCACACTTTTGAGACTATCACATGTATGCTACTATAATCATGGTCAATTACGTTTAAGTTTGAGGTGGTACCATATGAGGCAGAACCATAAAGCAATAAGTTCTGCATTGAAATTTGGCTCTGGGTCTACCGATATCGGTAGGGCGTACTAGTGAACCACCAAGTAATCGGGTAAAATAGTAGGAGTGAAAAAGTAATCATGGTAAATAATAGATAGCAACATTGGTTATATTTAACAGTGTGATTTCACCATCATTGAAAATTTGCATAAATACAGTTACATATAGGATAACATGAAACATCCTAACCGTACAGTCCAGAGAAGTGTCACAAACATACGGCGGCATGGTGGGTCATGCATCAGATTTTTAACAACAAACAGACCTGTATCGCAGACAACAAGCTTACAGGGACATAATGACTATCCCGTACTTTGATGTAGCTAGTACTGTGGCGAGGATCTTCAGTAAATCCAGATTAGAACCAAAACCTAATATGGTAGTATTAACGCTATGATAACTTCTGGGCCTAAACTCGTCACTGTCCCAATGGGTACATCATAAACACACAGTCCAAATGGCTGCCGTTACTGCTAATCCGACAAGGGAGAAAATTATCACCAGTATGAGTGCGCTCGTGAAAAATAGCCACAATTTAAACGAAGAGAAAAGTTGATTTGTGCCAGCAGAACTTGAATTAAACAAACAAAAATATGGTAAGATGGCCATAGAAACAGCAAGATTTGAGAAGATTTTACAACATCCCGCAGAGAAAAGAAGGAAGAAAACAACCCGATATGCCTTGTGTGAAGTCACACCCAACAATTGCCGTATTGAGTTTGTTTTAAAAACAATTATTGTTTTCTGTGATTAAGTAAAAAAAATTAAGTAGTGCCAGAAGAAAGAATTTCTCAGACAAGATGTGGGGTATGCGCAGGCATAAGTGCATATCAACTAAAAGCACAATTTAAGTTATTGACAATGCCCATGTGATTTGTAATACTCAAAAGAGATGCGCCTATACCACAATTTTAATTTAAAAAAAAAAAAACATTGAGAAATGGACGACTTGTCTGAAAATAATGACAGCGACTGTAGTGTCTCAACATTTGCAAAGAATTAGAAATTTATGCAAATGTTTCTTTATTTGGAAGGAAAAGACAAATTCATACCATATGTTAACAAAGTGGTGTTTTTAAAGTTAGGGTAGAATTCAGTTATACTAACCCAAACACTTCATTAATTATAAAAAACCCTTTTTAACACTTTCAAATAAACTGCAAAATAAACAAACCATCTAAAAATTCATACCTCTGTGTGAAATTAGGTATGAGTGTGTAAATGGGAGTCAATGCATGAGAAGGAACTGTCTAACATTTACCAACAGAGGGCAGCAGAGTAACCAACAGACTATCCAAAGCAAAAATTGATCCACACCACCAGTACTCTGAGAGTCTGCAAGTACCTATGATTACAATACGACCACAAAAATATCAGCCTGACAAAAATAGAACATGATAAATAAGCTGTTTACACATCCTTGGTTAATTCACAGCTCATTACTAGTACAACTGAACAAACATTTGGAGAAGGTAAATACCCAATATTTATCAAATTTGACGACAAATGGAGTGACAAATTTCTGACGTGTTTGTCTGATGTAATCTATGAATCAATACATGACACTATTTATAAAACTGCTTGCAACCTGACACTGAAATCACTTTATAAACCCTTTCATAGGAATGTGAAACAGAATATATTAATTTACTTCAAATTCTTGAATCCAAAATAATTATGTCAATGAGCAGTTTTGCAAATTAATAATAAAAGTGATTGTAACTTATACCAATTTGATATTTGAAAAAATACTTTAATCCTTTCCACTCCCGTAGGTTCTGTATAGGTTAACACAAAAGTCAGTGGCTTTTGAGATGGCTTCCCAAATGGGAAGCCATCTCATAACCACTGACCTTAAGACTAGGCTTGTTGGGACCATTTGAATGCAGTTTTCATGCTATCGGAATATAGTCATCAAAAACCACACTTTTTGGGGAAAAAATCTGAGCAAATGCATGGTCCAATGGGTTAACATCTACATAAGTTGAAAATCAATACACGGTGTTAATCCAATATGATGCTAACTGGTACTACATTATAATACACTGCAATATTTGGACTATGTAACTGAATATCACTTAAATTACAAACTGATCGTTTTATCAAATTCAACCTGACATCAATTTTGTCCGTCTACTTTCTACTTCAAACACAAGATGTCATTCTTGCAGCGGTCTGTGATACCGCTTTGATCCATCGCGGGCCAAATATACTACTGTTGTAATAACGCAAACGGGCTATTTATCTAAGGCGCTCTAATTTCATTATCACCTTGCAATTTGATCACCAAAGGCTATGGAGCATGTCATATGACTTAAACAGTGCTACATTGTAGAGACAACTCTAAATAACCTCATCTACAGGGGTAAATGTCCACTGCAGTAGTGCTGAGGGTGTTAAGCTATATTCCTACTAGCACATCTGCAATGTATACCATTTCTTATTTTCCCACAAGAGAGGAAAACATTCAAGCGAAATATCCTCAAGAAATCCTACTTGATGCCCCAAATCTGGCACACCATACAAGGGTCATCATGAGTAGACAAAACCGAACCCCATCTGCATATAGCGCATTTAAATCCAAAAACCAAGAGTCAAACAAACACAAGAGGCAAATCTTTCTGTCCACTGCTCAGGTCAAATTTCTTCCACCCCGGTGATTAACTCTGGCAATTAAGATCTTGTACGTGGGCATTTCAAAACAGCAGGCTTACAAGAGATAACTTTATCTCCACAAAGCTGACTGCAGCACGCCACACCAATTTAGCTGATGCTCGCTGTCTTCTTCCTATTCTATCCACTACACAGAATATACATGAATATAGGTTCCTTTTACAGGCAGGCGATTGTGGTCACATTGGTGAGTTAGGAAAGGTCAAAAACACTTTACTTTTCCCTTTTATTTTTAATTAATTTAAAGTGTCCTGGAGCCCAACAGTTATGGGCATTCACTCTGACAGTAATTCTAAAGTGTATAAATAATTATTTCAACTTGAAAATTCTCAGGTTAAACTTCCGGTCCCCGGACCACGAATGCCGTCTGCCATTGTGGTTTGTGAACGGGGCCAAAGGTCACATGAGGTCACCAAGGTCACATAAGGTTACCAACATGTCACCCCACCCCGCCCCCTCCTTTCCACCAAGTTACATCACCGTAGCCCTTATGGAACTCATACGGCATGCAATATATTAAGGGTTAACTTTTTGACCACAGACACACACAGATACACAGACATACGACCAGAGAAATCCCTACGTGCCTTCTACAATTCTTGCAGATGACACAAAAAATTATGTCAGATTTATTTTGTCCATCTGAAAAGCAATTTTCAACCTTGTTAGCTTATGAGTTTCATACACTATTCCAAAAGTGTATTGCATAATATAAATGGAAGTAGTGCTCTTGATGAGCCAGAAGAGGGAGGTCACACATGGTCGTATGGATAGAGTATTCAACCCAAGATTTGAAGGTGGAGGGTTCGAGTTGCCCGCTCCTATGTTGCAGACATGGTCAAGGCAGAAATTTTGCTTGCCTTTTTTCAACCCCTGGCTTGAGCAAGGCAAGGCAGTAATTTCACTTGCAATGGGATGCACCCACTGCAGCAGACTTGTAATATGAGTACATTTTGTGAGTATGAGTATGAGTACTTGACCATGAGTACGAGTACAACTGAACAAACATTTGGAGAAGGTAAATATCCAATATTTATCAAATTTGACGACAAATGGAGTGACAAATTTCTGATGCGTTTGTCTGAGGTAATCTATGAATCAATACATGACACTATTTATAAAATTGCTTGCAAACCTGACACTGAAATCACTTTATAAACCCTTTCATAGGAATGTGAAACAGAATATATTAATTTACTTCAAATTCTTGAATCCAAAAATAATTATGTCAATGAGCAGTTTTGCAAATTAATAATAAAAGTAATTGTAACTTATACCAATTTTGATATTTGAAAACTACTTTAATCCTTTCCACTCCCGTAGGTTCTGTATAGGTTAACACAAAAGTCAGTGGCTTTTGAGATGGCTTCCCAAATGGGAAGCCATCTCAAAAACCACTGACCACCTAAGACTAGGCTTGTTTGGACTCATTTGAATGCAGTTTTCATGCTGATTCTGAATATAGTCATCAAAAAGCACACTTTTTGGGGAAAAAATCTGAGCAAATGCATGGTCCAATGGGTTAACATCTACATAAGTTGAAAATCAATACACGGTGTTAATCCAATATGATGCTAACTGGTACTACATTATAATACACTGCAATATTTGGACTATGTAACTGAATATCACTTAAATTACAAACTGATCGTTTTATCAAATTCAACCTGACATCAATTTTGTCCGTCTACTTTCTACTTCAAACACAAGATGTCATTCTTGCAGCGGTCTGTGATACCGCTTTGATCCATCGCGGGCCAAATATACTACTGTTGTAATAACGCAAACGGGCTATTTATCTAAGGCGCTCTAATTTCATTATCACCTTGCAATTTGATCACCAAAGGCTATGGAGCATGTCATATGACTTAAACAGTGCTACATTGTAGAGACAACTCTAAATAACCTCATCTACAGGGGTAAATGTCCACTGCAGTAGTGCTGAGGGTGTTAAGCTATATTCCTACTAGCACATCTGCAATGTATACCATTTCTTATTTTCCCACAAGAGAGGAAAACATTCAAGCGAAATATCCTCAAGAAATCCTACTTGATGCCCCAAATCTGGCACACCATACAAGGGTCATCATGAGTAGACAAAACCGAACCCCATCTGCATATAGCGCATTTAAATCCAAAAACCAAGAGTCAAACAAACACAAGAGGCAAATCTTTTCTGTCCACTGCTCAGGTCAAATTTCTTCCACCCCGGTGATTAACTCTGGCAATTAAGATCTTGTACGTGGGCATTTCAAAACAGCAGGCTTACAAGAGATAACTTTATCTCCACAAAGCTGACTGCAGCACGCCACACCAATTTAGCTGATGCTCGCTGTCTTCTTCCTATTCTATCCACTACACAGAATATACATGAATATAGGTTCCTTTTACAGGCAGGCGATTGTGGTCACATTGGTGAGTTAGGAAAGGTCAAAAACACTTTACTTTTCCCTTTTATTTTTAATTAATTTAAAGTGTCCTGGAGCCCAACAGTTATGGGCATTCACTCTGACAGTAATTCTAAAGTGTATAAATAATTATTTCAACTTGAAAATTCTCAGGTTAAACTTCCGGTCCCCGGACCACGAATGCCGTCTGCCATTGTGGTTTGTGAACGGGGCCAAAGGTCACATGAGGTCACCAAGGTCACATAAGGTTACCAACATGTCACCCCACCCCGCCCCCTCCTTTCCACCAAGTTACATCACCGTAGCCCTTATGGAACTCATACGGCATGCAATATATTAAGGGTTAACTTTTTGACCACAGACACACACAGATACACAGACATACGACCAGAGAAATCCCTACGTGCCTTCTACAATTCTTGCAGATGACACAAAAAATTATGTCAGATTTATTTTGTCCATCTGAAAAGCAATTTTCAACCTTGTTAGCTTATGAGTTTCATACACTATTCCAAAAGTGTATTGCATAATATAAATGGAAGTAGTGCTCTTGATGAGCCAGAAGAGGGAGGTCACACATGGTCGTATGGATAGAGTATTCAACCCAAGATTTGAAGGTGGAGGGTTCGAGTTGCCCGCTCCTATGTTGCAGACATGGTCAAGGCAGAAATTTTGCTTGCCTTTTTTCAACCCCTGGCTTGAGCAAGGCAAGGCAGTAATTTCACTTGCAATGGGATGCACCCACTGCAGCAGACTTGTAATATGAGTACATTTTGTGAGTATGAGTATGAGTACTTGACCATGAGTACGAGTACTGAGTATGAGTACAGCAACATTTTAAATCATGAGTATGAGTACATATGCCCGAGTATGAGTATACAAATTGTGCAAGTGCTCGAGTATGAGTATTCGTACTCGAGTACTACAAGCCTGACCCAGAGCAATAAATAAGCGATTGCTTCTGACACTGGAGTGGCACAAGCCAATCTTTATTGCCTCATATAACACAAACAGAGGGGAAAATGCTGTAGCTCTCTACAATTACACACAAGAGAGAAACAGTTATTCTCACACTATTGACCACTTGATGGCACAACCCAAAACAGCAGAGTGTTTATCAGAGATGGCTACATGGCAAGTTGAGTATGGGCGAGCTGTGGAGTGAGGGGAGAGTCATAAAGTGAGTTTGGGGAAAGTTGTTATTGTCGCAGTTGTTTTAGTTACTGAACATGTTTATGGAGTGAGTTGTAGAGGGAATTATAGGTCAAGTTGAAGAACAAGAAGCGATGTGATTGTTACAGCTGTACTTATATAATATTGGATGGCTTTGAGGGTGATATGAGAATATACCGCACGAGTCATGAAAATCTCGAACGAGCCGAAGGCGAGTTCGAGATTTTCTTGACAAGTGCGGTATATTCTCATATCACCCGAAAAAAGCCATCCAATATTATTATTGTTATATAATATGAAGCTGACTGTAAAATGCAATACAATTTGCGAAGTGGGATATGGTAGTCACTTTCATGACTTTGTCAAGACCTACGAATTCTGTTACCCTGTCCCTGGCAGGCAGACTTACTCAAAGCAAGCTTCGAAGGCTAAGCCGATAAGTTGTGACACTGTCACTGACACTAGCCGAGTTGTTTTTTGCCAAGATACAATCTGGTGTGCTATGTCTGGTGGTATATTCTCTTCTGTTTTGTGTAGGATTCTTCTTCCTCATGTAACACAACTGTGGTGTTTTTGCCGTCTGTGTGTATGCGGCCATTTTCAATGTGTTTACGCTTTGAATACGATTCCCCGCTAAGCTACTGGAGTACCAACGCAGCAAGCAAGCCTGAGCATATGTAAACTCATAAAGTTCATGGATGCTATAAAGGATCGCACATATTACTAGTGCTAATAAGCTGCCATAAACCAAGTAACAAAACTAACTGCACGGTATCAAAAAATACTGTTCAATGATTTTGAAATACTGTACAGTATTAAAAATATGCAGTATAGATGGAAGCTTCATATTATATAATAATATACAATACCTTCAACAACCACAACTCATTCAACAACTTGCTCTGCAGTATACAACAGGGATTCTTTCTACAATTCATTCCATAACTCATCTTGTCACACAACTCGCTATACACCTCACCCAAAACACCTCTCCACTTAGACACCCCTTGTTAACCCACTCTTCTTTCATTACTCCTGTGATGTTATAGATCACAATATGAGCAGCAAAACTAGACTTGACCTTGCTCAACATTGTGAAGGAAATTTCATTAGCAATGCTTAAATTGCATTTAACCAATGTTAACACCACTAGTAACCAATCACATGAAAAATACAAGTACAAACTTTACCACAGTATTGATCTTTTTGTCAGACACAGGGTATGTCGGTCTGGGTGCAGTGATTGGACAACATCATATGCATTCTCCAATCTCTGGGAGGGTCCCAGAACTTGACTCACAGAGGGAGGTTTAACCATCATCTAACAGAACAAATTTCATCTGACAGAGCAAATTTCATCTAACAGAGCCAATTGTTTATAACATATCCAATGAAGTAGACAGGAATTGTTGCAATCCCCCTATAATTTTGCTGACTATGCATAAACAGCTGATGAAGTTTAATCTGATAAAAAAGGCACAGCTACGGGTCTCCTGATTCCAAATAAGTATCAACCTCCTTCCATTTGACATCGCAATGATCCCACAAACCTCAAATTTCTCCAATATTCACTGAAAATAGACCCATTTTCCATTTTGGCAAGGGATTTTTTTTGGCCAAATATGAAAGGAAATGGATATTCTGACTTACAATGAAAGTTTTATGCTTATATTAATCAGACTTTTTTCTAGAGGAGCAACAATAAATCTTCAAAGTTTCACCAACCCCTCACCTAGATCTTTGTTATTAACATAGACTATCCACAAATAGCTGCCTTATGCTTTATTCTGTTTTATTGGAGGGGGGCTATTATTAGGATTGCCATTTAGTGCATTATGGGAATTGGCTTGAAACATCCTGACTTGGAAGAATTCTATCCTTGTATCCTCCAAAAATTTGTAATCCAAAACAGCCTATTGATTTCCTAGACCAAATGTCACCTAAAAATGTGCAAGACGTTCACTTCTAACATAGCCATCACTCAAGCTTCTAATATCCTCATATCACCCAGTACTATTTTAAAACCAAGCTAATTAATAAACTTCGAACATGAGCAATGTTTCAATACCTCAATTGAAATGCCAACAGCTACCTTGGCCTCACTATATGAACTACCTTCATGTAATGTCAACCACTCAATACTATTTGTTTTTGTTTTTTCCCTGACACACTCTCTTATTTTCTATTTACTGAAGATAGTATTCATTTCATTGAAGTTATCAATGTTTGCCTCCTAGTAAGAATTGTCCAAATTTACCCATATGATAAATACATTTTGACACCATTTACAATTTCTTCTGCCAAACTCATTTTCTGCTTTTATCTTCAGTAGATAGCAATAAGGCTAAAAATATCTTTGCTTGTCCTCTGTCACTAATTTTGGGATAGGGTCGGACAGGCAGAAAAATTGTTAATGATTAAAAAATACATCGGTCCTCGGACCGCTTGTGTCGCCTGCCGTCGCGGTTAGTGAATGATAGGCCTAACACGACCTTTGACCTTGATATGTGACCTTGGACCTCATAAACAAATGAGGGTTTGCATGTAAACTCCATAAACCAAGTTTGGTTCCAATTGAACTTCAACTTTTCAAATGAGGTCAATTTTACATTTTCAGCATATCTTACAACTTGACCTCACATGACCTTTGACCATGGTATGTGACCTTTGACCTCATCAACAAATGAGGGATCCCATGTTGCACCTATGATTCAAGTTTGGTTCCAATTGAACTTCAACTTTTCAAATGAGGTCAATTTTACATTTTCAGCATATCTTACAACTTGACCTCACATGACCTTTGACCTTGGCATGTGACCTTTGACCTCATCAAAACATGGGGGCTGCTATGTTGCACCTGTGATCCAAGTTTGGTTTAAATCCATCAAAGTATGAGGATATTACAGGCAAATGTTAACCCTTTTTCACAACAGACAACAACAACAACAGACTACAACAGACATCAACATCAACAACAGACTACAGTGGACAAAGTGATCCCTATGTGTCTTCCTGCCTAAGGGCAGGCGACACAAAAAAAAGGAAACAATCATAGTCAAAATGTAAACTTAGTCAAAAAGTAAATGTTAAATTTTGACAATTTAAGATTTTTTTTATTACTGCACTGTACCATTTAAGATTTTTTTTATTACTGTACCAAACAAATTTGGACATTTCAAGAAACTGTTTAAGATGCTGCTTTGATATATAGTTGTATCAGTGAGTCCTGAATATTCTATTCTGTAATCCAGAACAGCCTATTGATTTCCTAGGGCCAAACAACACCTAAAAACTTTAAACACAGCCATCACTCAAGCTTCTAATAACCTTGCATCACCCAGTACTATTTTAAAACCAAGCTAATTAATACACTTCAAACATGAGCAATGTCATCAATACCTCAACTGAAATGCCAACAGTTAGATTGGCTTTGCTATTCTGAACTACTTTCATGTAATGTCAACCGCTTATGCTATTTTTGTTTTGGTTTGTTTTCCATGAAATTTTCTCAAACTTATTTCCTATCTACCGAAGATAGCATTTGGGTTGAACATTCATTGCATTTAAATTACCAATGTGTACCTCCAGGTAGGTATGCTGCAAACTTCCTCATAAAAATTTAAATGTTGACACCACCTACAATACTATTTCTTCTAAACTTTTCCTTCCAAGGAATTCATTCAAGATTTCAATAATTGTCTGCTTATATCATCAGTATATAGTGATACGGCCAAAATATTGTTTGCTTGTCTTTTCACCACTAATTTTGGGAGAGGTTCGGACAAGCAGACTTTTTAATGATTTAAAAAAAAATCAGTTATAGCCAAAATGTAAACTTAAGGTTAAGGTTACATTTTGGCAATTTAAGATTTTAAATAACCATACTTCATTTTTGTTTTAAAACAAATTTGGACAAATCAAGACACTGTTTAAAATGCTGTTTTAATATAATTGTATCCTTGGGTCCTACATATTCTGTAATCCAAAACAGCCTATTGATTTCCTAGACCAAACGGCACCTAAAAATGTGTAAGACGTTTTAACAAAGCCATCACTCAAGCTACTAATAACTTTGCGTCAGACATTTATCACCCAGTACTATTTTAAAACCAAGCTAATTAATACACTTCAAACATGAGTAATGTCATCAATACCTCAATTGAAATGCCAACAGTTAGCTTGGCTCGGCTCATCTGAACTACTTTCATGTAATGTCAACAACTAAATACTATTTTTGGTTTGGTTTATTTGCCTTATTCATATCTACTGAAGATAACATTTGGGTTGACCATTCATTGCATTAAAATTACCAATGTATACCTCCAGGTAGGTATATTGCAAGTTTCCCCTAATGATAAATCAATTTGAAACACTAAAATATTATTTCTTCTGCACCAACTTCCCTCCAAGGAATTCTTTCAAAAAATTGCAATATTTTCGGACTTATATCTTCGGTAGATAGCAATATCATTACAATGATAAGATTATTTTATAAAAAACAAATGATCTGATTCACTCAGGACCAACATGTGAAGATAGCATTTGGGTTGACCATAGTGCATTAACATTTACCCAACTTGTACCTCCAAGGTAGGACTATTGCAAGTTTCCCCAAATGGTAAATCAATTGTGACAACCTACATTATATTTCTGCCAAACTTTGCTCAAGGAATTCTTTCAAAATGCAATAATTTTCTGCTTATATCTTCGGTAGATGCACCATCAACGTGAGATTATACATGCATATGATCTGATCACTCACACCAAAACATGGGGCAATATACACGGCAGAGGCAGATCCAGATCGGATCCATATCAATCATTCTCGTAGATCGTTAGCGTTACACCGGTCAATGGGCCAAAACTTGGCCAGATCTGAACGGAGTACATGGTGTGTACACGTTTGGTTAGTGTTTGCTGCACTTTAAGCACATACTTTAGGTTACGCGTAAAGTATTCTTGGAATCACCAGGGTTACGCGTAGCATTTGTTACACCTTACGTTTGAAAGGTCGCCGTACTTGCAACTCACTTGCACCATGGTAGAGTTTTAAACGGTCTCCCGATCTGGATTCTGGATCTTGGAGAAACAGTTGATCTGGATCTGCGCTGCCATGTAGATTGTCCCATTGGTGACTTATGAACTTCATTATCTTTTTGGATTAGGCTTCATACATATTCCTACCATGCACTATGACAATCCTTTTAAACCCTCCTGCCATTATCCGTTTCATTTCATAAACATCATCATGTTTTCTTCGCATTGATTTTCTTTAAGAGTACTCTCAAAATCCAGAATAGCTTTTGCTTGAGACAAACTATATCACAAAAAAAAAAATGTTCAACTGTAGCCCCAAAACAGGCATTAATGGAAACACAAGCTGGCACTCCCAACCGTGTATACTGTATATATAATAAACCTTAGAGTCACAAACATAATGGTAATAAAACCAATTACAATTTTATAACAGCTAATTAGCACAGTTCATAGCACAAAGTTATTAGATCTGCTTCTTCTGCCAAAATAAAGATCTGCAACGACTTGCTTTTTGAACGACACTTCATGCTTTATTACCAATAGAATCGATAACTGACAAACCGATTTTTGATACTGTCCTATTATATTATTTCTGCCCACCGCATGCCCTTTATTACAACATTATTAAATAAAACTAGATAAATATAAATTATCAAGCTTGATAATAAAAGTAAAGCGGCGTCTGGGATGGAAGAAAGGACAGGTAGCAAAATTAGACATATACAAAATTGATGATATAGGATAGTATGATTACAGTATTAAAAAATATTAAACCTGGTATCATAATAAAAATTTGATTTATGTCACTTGGAATGTTTAAGTTACGGGTTTTTAGGATATATTCCCTTTTTCCTTTTTTAGTGTATCATTGAGGAATTTGGCAAATGAGCAACCAAAAAGGTGAGTGGTGAATGTGAAGCATGGGGTGCTGTTTACCAAATTTTCACACAAATCACAATTCCCTGTGCAAGACTGAGGGAAAGTTAGGTTTTCCTAATGGTTTTATTGGACAAGCAAGGATATCCTAGTGCCCTCCATCCTGGACCATGGCATCCATAACTGAAACTATTATCTGGATGTCCTACTCTGTTGGCTCCCATGTTGGCACCCTGTTAGGCGCCTAAGTTGGCCATTTGGATAGGCTGAACATTCTCAGCCTGTGGTTCACCATAGCTGCAATGGCTTCCCACCCACCACCTAACTGGTTGCAAATATTTCTCCGTTCTTCCCTTGGGAAAGCATTGCTTAGGGGGCGAGTGGGTCAGCGCTAGGTGCCTTCTCTTAGACCCTTCTCGATTCCCACCTGGTTGGGTTTGGAAGTCATTCTGCTCCCCGGGGGGGCCCACTTTATTCCAAGGTGGATTATCATGCTCGTTGTATGGCCCCCCAAAACGTCCCCTAAACGCACGTTATTTCACTGTGCAAGAAAACACCTAAGCACGTACTTCGGTTGATTTTGCTACCCTAAACAAGTTATTTGGGCTGGTTTTGCTAAGTAAAAGTGTTTTTGTTTAATTTTAAAAATCATCCCTAAACAAGTATTTGCCAGACAGTTTAAAAACACCCTAAACAAGTATTGGACAAATTTGATACCCTTAAACGAGAAAGCTTTCTAAAATGTACATGTAACCACTTTACAGGGCTATATGCTCTATTGTAACTGCCCTAGCCTGATAAAGGAAATGTTACACATTGATTTCACTGAAGTTTTTTATTTTACTCTTTTGTGTAAAAGTGTCAATTTGCGCATTATCTACAGACTAATATGGTTAAAAATTTAAAAATCATTCATTTAAATTGTTGTTCATATTTCTTTGAAATAATGGGTTGATTATCGGGGGGTGTCGTAATTGATTTTTCCTGCATATTCAGCCAATTTCATTTAACTAAGTAAAACCCAGACTACAAATATCCATGACCTTATTGTGATGAATAAAATTAGGCAGACCTAATTCTGTTTCTACGCCCATAGGCCTACATGAACGATTATTCTTAGTGTAGAAAATACGCGAAAATGAATGAAACTCCAAATTATAAAGGCTATAAATGTTAGGAGGACGGCAAAATGACATAGAGAAAATAGGCTGAAATAGGCTGAAAAAAGGTTAAAATCAATCGGGGAACCTACCAATGAAATCAAGAAGAAAGTTGAGAACAAAAACCCCTATTTCCAGCATTTCATGTAATTTTACAGATATCAAAATATCACACCCCTCTAAAAACACGTTTTTTCGACGTGAAAAGCCTACCATTTTTGAATTTTGGACGATTTGATACCTAAACAATGCCGACGCAGCGTTCATCGCCTAATCTCAAAAAACGGACCTAAGTACGCGTTTTTTTGTACACGAGAATGATATACACTTGGCAACAAGTGGCCCCCCGGGGTTCTGCTCCTCCGCTTTCAATTGCCAGTGTTGACATCGTTCCCAACCGGGGTTGAGGCAGTTGCTTTCCCTGTTCGGGCAAATTGGTTCTATATCTCGCCATGCACCTTGTTGATGGAGAGATTTGGGGGTTGGTTTGGGGGCTTACGTATTCCCTCTTCATTCACTATAGACAATGCGCGAACAATAATGTCAATCAACACGATTGTCATGGCAAATACAATGGCAATGACATTGGATATATATCGGTTGCATCACATTAACCAAAGAAGAATAAAAGAAGATAAAAGACACCAGAAAATGCAAATATATATGTCGTATTTGATTGTATATGAAAAGCTAATTATAAACCCTACAAAATTCATACCCAATCCTATATATATTTGATAAAACAATTTTCAATTTTGACGTAAAGATTTGTTAAATTAAATGGTAACAGCAGGATATGAACCACTGTAAGCCAATTTATCCAAGTACTTTGTCCTAGCTTGGCATGACATTATCACTGCCTTAATCGGCCTTGCACATCTATCACAAGAACACAGGTAGCATTGACTTTGAGTCCCAAGTGCTAGAGATAAATATTGTTTTCAGATCAGTATCTTTTAACCTCCCAAGAGAAACTGACAACCAAAGAGGAAATACTTGTACTTTTTATGATGTGTACCAAAAGCATGTCAGGTGCATGCAAAGTAGACTGGGCCAGTGATGTCATCATGCCTTGGTGGCAATCCAGAGGGAGATTGAAACAATCCCACATTGATTTGCATAAATTGCACTGTACTTAGCTATAAGCAGGTTTGCTACGCAGGATTAAGTATGTAAGAACAACACAAACTCAGTTTCATCATTCCCCTTACTTTTGGGTACCGTGTCCATGGGAAGGAATTGAAAATACTCCCCTTTAACATTTTTTGGTGTAAAATCCCAACACACCCTTTTTTTTGTGCGAAAATAGCAAATTTTTTGGCTTAAATATACTTTTTTTTTTACAAAATCATGAATGAAATGAAATTTTGAATCATCACCATTTTAAAACAAAACACTACTTAGTATGATAAATACAGTCAGTAATAAAAACACCATGTATGATTTAGAGAATAAAAGTATTGTTTTTAGCCCTCTTGTGTATCTGTTGTGCAATATAAACACGGGCAATAACATTGTTTTAAGAAGGACAATAAGGCCTCAGGAAAAGTTGTTCTATGGATCAGATTCTAAGGAGTACTTCAAATCACTCTCTTGTGGTGATTAAGGAGGAGAACATTGCTCTATGGAACCTTAAAGGTTAGTCCCTGCCACCCCCCACTGCCCCTTTTCAAAATTTCATCAACTTTCCATTTGAAAAAAGTACCCTTTTTGCGATTTCAAATAAAATGCGAAATTGATTGTGAAAAACATTTTTTGCAATCCTAATCATGAGCATGGGTACCCGAAAGTGAGGCGTGGCAGGACCAGGAACACGAATATCAGGAATATAGAACACAATCATTGGGTTGATGAATGCTGACCAAAGGGTGTGTGGAATCACATGACCTCCTATTGGTATACTGTAAAAGTGATAATTTTCGCGTGTGTAATTTTTCGCGTTTCAGGGGTTTTTGACATTTTTGCTTGTTTTTAAATTCGCTCTTTTCAGCTATCCTACATAGACCTACACACAAAATAAACATTTTCGCGGGTTTTTAATTTCGCGCTAGCTCAGATGCGCGCGAAAAGCGCGAAAATTAATGTAGCGCGAAAATTTCCACTTTTACAGTATTTCTAAATCCTAGAGAATTATGGGATTGGGTTAATGCTTCCTCTGGTAGCAACCATGCATGAATACTTACATCTAAATGTATTACAATTTTGCTCAGAAATGAAATAATTAAACTTTTTAAAAAGGTGGAAATGATTGAAGATCTTGTAGTTCACTGGGTATGGTTTTCCCCTTACCATCAATGTCTTTTGTATGTGTAAGAGATTAATTTGTGAACTGGTTCTTTTTATATTTTCTTTTGAAAGAACATACCATCATTTCCCTTGACCATACTTTGTACATGCAGTCTTCAACTGCCCCAATTTGCAAAACAAAAATGCCAATAAATCAATCAGGCAAATTGCCGCGCACACGGCAATCACATAATCTCACAAATCACCTGAGTGACCTCTGTAGATTAGTATGCAGACCGCCTACAGCCAACTAATCACGGAATGTTCGCTGGCTATGTGTTTTTCACTCCTTAACTATCCGATGCGTTGTCCACTAGAGCAAGTATTATCCTTTCAGTGCTAGTAGCACTACTCATGACAAAAATGCACTAGATTTTTGGAATTAAAAAAATAGGAGATACAGGATGGAATGTTTCTGCACCTGAATCCTGGAGTGAGTCCTAACTGGGGACTTAAAATTATGTGTGTGTTGGGGGGGGGGGGGTATAAAATGGGTATAATTGTACAGAAATCTATCCCAACATTTTGGCCATATCCTAATGCAGAGCATATATATATGCATTTCTGTTCTAACAAACAATTTTAGACTAGTTTCGTCAAAATCAGAGCACTCTGAAAAAATTACCCTGAACCAGTATGAGCCTATAATCCTGAAACTAATAACCGTAGATATGACAAACCATACTTTTTTTAATCCCCATGACTGGATGAATAAGTTGGTGTAGATTTCCAAACAAACCTGTTTTACTTTTGACCACTGTACAAAATTTTCCCATTTTTTACATGTTCCGGACAGGGATGTAAAGCGACTAAGAAAACAAAAAATCCTACAAAATGGCCGGTGTCCAGGGGGCAGCCCCTATCGGTGGGGTCCAGTGGGCGGAGCCCCCTGAAGCCCCTTGGTTTTAGCATTTTTTAACAGAAAAACCTTCAATATTTTAGTACTAAAAAGTTTTAACATTACAGGAAAATAGCTCCAATGACTTGCAGAATCATTCCATTTTCTTACGTCTTTTTCTCCCACTGTTTCCATAACTTAAATTTGCATTGTAGGATACACCAGGCATAACAATGCATAACCTGGACTGGTCCTGGAAATCTTCCCGGGAAATCTTCCGAAATAGAGTCCGACAAAAACAAGAAGCCTCCTTAATACCTTTTCTTCAATCCAATTCCACTTCCACTTGTCCCTGACCTCAGCATTAATTCCGTTAATGTTTGCAGTTCGATAAACTCCCATTTTGGTATTTAAAAAAAGCTCAAATTTGATATTTTTCCGATCGTGAACACACATGCGATGCACAAAAGTTGCAAAATTCTACTCCACTTGATACCATGTTGATACTAACTCGACCACAGAGTTGCGGTTTCGAATGTGCTATTTTTTTTTTTTTTTTTTTTAAAAAGGCCCCTTCTGCAATAGCTGCCAGGTGTTATATTTGGCAGGTATAACACTCAATAACAACACAACTGACAAATGGCAGCTATTGCAGATGGGGCCTTCTTGCCGTTTACCCTCGCTATCTTCCTTCTTGAAAGACATGGTTATGTATTTTTTAAAGACTATTCCACAAAAAGCCGACACCGAAAAGGGGTTCATATTCGTGCCAAATCAGAAACAGTGTGTCTTGTTACATCAAAAAGTGTTCCATTTTTTATTATCAGTATCACTTTCACATTCCTATTGGGGTTAAATATGGGAACTAGGGCAAAAAAAAAAGGAAAAGAAGAAATCAGGTGGATGTTCAGAGCCTGCTAATATCAGCTTTCAATGTCTTCAATTTTGGTGGCATCGATTTCACACCTAGGTTTTACTTACGTAACTTTTCATTTTGCCATCACATTGCAATTAAACTCTTTGGATTCTAAATTCTGTTCTGGGGCAAATTTGTAACACACTTGCTAAAGATACTGTATAGGTCACTATATTCAGGTGAAGGTATTTTCACAGTTTGGAGTAAAAGGACGATTTATCAATTTGTTAACTTTGCACTTACTCAACACTGCCCCATACCTGCTGTGTATACTACACATTTTATGTGCCTTTCATTTCATGGCTGTGGCTGGATTTTGCAGGAATTACAGCCCTCATAAAAATAACTGTGTACAGTAATTAGACAACGGTTGTGAAACGTTCCAAATAAAATAACGGTGCAAATATTTCTACTTCACAGTTCCTTCCTGTATCATCAAATGCCACATCCGGCAAACAGTCATGAAAATTATTTTTGCCCATAAGGTCCGCCTTTGCATCAAGTAACTGAAAATCACCGTCAGCAAATCCGCTTAGATATCCTTTCAGGATTTACGGTGAATATCTACAACCAAAATCTTCCTCATATGATGCATTTCAATAAATTTAATCGGATGTGACAAATGCTTTTAAATCTAAGGAACTACACCATAGAACAAAATCTAAGGAACTACACCATAGAACACACTCGTACTTAACATATCCTGAAGAAGCATTCATCCCTTACTGCTATGTAGAGTGCATTGCAAAAAACAAAAACTGATGCCTTCAAAAATCAGTAATGCTGCCTCCTAACTTGAGTCCAAACAGACTAGAGAACTAATGACCTCTACTGCAAACCCTTCATAACATATCTGAAGACAGAGATTTACGTATACTATAAGCTCAAACTTTTCCCATTTTTAAGTACTTATTGCTTTTTCTTCTTCTTAGCGTATCCACAAGTCATTGGTAATGGCTTGTGGTGGTTTCAGGATTTATTCAACTGAGTATGCTGATCCGGGGCCGAATTCCAAGTGAACCATGGAGGAGGGCGGTATTCTGTATTTAATCAATAAGCTGGTATACAGATCAAATCCAGAATTGATAGTACCCGAATAAATCCCAGCAAGTAACCCCACCGGGATCGAACCCGGGAATTTTTGGTAAATTTGCACCACAGGCAAGCACCCTAACCGCTAGGCCATGCTCGCCCACAAATTGCTTATTTGCTCAAATTAAATCCAACAAATAGGGACAGTGGTCCCAAACAGGTTGTCCGAATATGTGGTAAAGAATAAGATAGCAATATAATGTTTTTTTTTTTTTTTTTTTTTTTTCCGATCGTGAACACACATGCGATGCACAAAAGTTGCAAAATTCTACTCCACTTGATACCATGTTGATACTAACTCGACCACAGAGTTGCGGTTTCGAATGTGCTATTAGAATACACACACGACTCGAACGGGCGACCTGGGCACGACCACGTTGACCCTAGGAGGATGGACGTCCTCTGTTGATGTATTTCCTTACGAAGCATGGGGCAAAATACATGTTTCAATACTTTTATTTAGTAATTTTTAAATTTTTTATGTCCGGATATTTTCTAGCTTCAAGAAAAAATCGCGGGACAAATTGGAATCCTAAAAAATCTGGAAATTCAGAAAGCCGGAAGAACCTTACATCCTGCATGATGTTCCCAAAACATTGTTGATTTTTCCAGACTTTTTGACAGCATAAATTCTGTCGATATACTAATTTGCTAGACACACAAACTGTTTCTGTTGGCATTTTTTTAGGTTCAAAACCCAACTTTCTGCACTACTTCTATAAAAGTTGTGTGAGCCAAAAGAAGGCCGGATACAAACAACTAAGCCATGAGTGGCAGTTTGCAGATTCTTCTACTCTATCTTGTCTATACTCCAATAACAAGATTAACCATGCGAATGGCTGAATCACAGGGAAAAGATACATGATAACTGTACCTCAGGAATCTATAGACTGCATCATCTCGTAATTGGACTAGTGTAGTATTTCTTTAAGTTTATCTTTACATCCCCTGTACAGGCTCGGAGAGTACATCACGCACCAGGGTTGTCGGTGCGCGTCCTCAAGATCACTAATATTCCCCCTTAGGTTTCTCATTATAGTCCTCTCTCTTTTTTCTGGCAAAAAGGCCCCTTCTGCAATAGCTGCCAGGTGTTCAATTGGCAGGTATAACACTTAATAGAACCTAACTGACAAATGGCAGCTATTGCAGATTGGGGCCTTCTTGCTTTTACCTCGAATCTTCCTTCTGAAAAGCATGGTTATGTCTTTTTTAAAGACTATTCCACAAAAAGCCGACACTAAGCCGACAGCGGCCCTAAAATTTGTTTCTATTCGTGCCAAATCAAAAACAGTGTGTCTTGTTACATCCAATCGTGTTCTATTTTTTATTATCAGTATCCATTCACATTCCTATTGGGGTTAAATAAGGGGAACTAGGGCAAAAAAAAAAAAGGAAAAGAAGAAATCAGGTGGATGTTCAGAGCCTGCTAATATCAGCTTTCAATGTCTCATTTTGGGTGGGCATCAATCACACCTAGGTTTTACTTAACGTAACTTTTCAGTTTGCCATCACATTGCAATTAAACTCTTTGGATTCTAAATTCTGTTCTGGGGCAAATTTGAAACACTTGCTAAAGATACTGTATAGGTCACTATATTCAGGTGAAGGTATTTTCACACGTTTTGGGTAAAAGGCGATTTACGCAATTTTGTTATTTTGCCATGGTACTCAACCACTGCCAATACCTACTGTGTATTACCCACCAATTCCTGTCTTTCATTTCATGGGGGCTGTAATTTGGAGACATTACACCCTTGATGAAAATAACCATATAAGTAATTAGACAACAGTCCTGAAATGTTCCAAATAACAACGCAAAAATATTTCTACTTCCACCTAGTTCCTGTATAGAAATAAAATCCGCTACAAAATATTCTACTTCACAGTTCCTTCCTGTACCATCAATGCCACACCGAACAGTCATGAAAATTATTTTTGCCCATAATGTCCGCCTTTGACATCAGTAACTGAAAATCACCGTCAGGCAATGCCGCTTAGATATCCTTTCAGGATTTAACGGTGAATTATCTACAACCAAAATCTTCCTCATATGATGCATTTCAATAATTTAAAATCGGATGTGACAAATGCCTTTTAAAATCTACTAAGGACTACACCCATAGAACAAAATCTAAGACGACACCATAGAACATATTACTCGATCTTAACATATCCTGAAGAAGCATTCATCCCTTACTGCTATGTTAGAGGTGCTGCAAAAAAAACAAAAACTGATGCCTTCAAAAATCAGTAATGCTGCCTCCTAACTTGAGTCCAAACAGACTAGAGAACTAATGACCTCTACTGCACAACCCTTCATTAACTTCTGAAGACAGGATTTACGTATACTAAAGCTCAAACTTTTCCCATTTTTAAGTACTTATTGCTTTTTTCTCTTCTTAGCGTATCCACAAGTCATTGGTAATGGACTTGTGTGTTTCCAAGATTATTCAACGTGAGTATGCTGATCCGGGGCCGAATTTCCAAGTGAAACCCTGGAGGAGAGCGGTATTCTGTATTTAAATCAATAGCTGGTATACAGATCAAATCCAGACTTGATAGTTCCCGAATAAATCCCAGCAAGTAACCCCACCGGGATCGAACCCGGGAATTTTTGGTAAATTTGCACCACGGGCAAGCAAGCACCCTAACCCTAGGCCCTGCTCGCCCACAAAATTGCTTTTTCTCAAAATTAAATCCAACAAATAGGGACAGTGGTCCCAAAACAGGTGTCCGAATATGTGTAAAGAATAAGATCGGCATATAAGACCTAAAGGTGCAACTGAGAGATTTTTTTTTGAGGCACCCAAAAGGTGTTCATAAATATACTTCATATAGCTTAGACAATCAAAAGATTTCGACCTTGTATTTGGCTACAGAAATGTCTTAAAAGATTGGAAAGAGGTGATTTTGATTTGCTTATATTTCAATATAAAACATAGGCTGAATTTCGTATTTGCTCCTATACGAAATTAGAAAAATTCCCAATTTTGTACCAAAAGAAGAAGATGATTTCTCAGCTAATCCTTTCAGATGGGGAGTTTTTTGATGGAAGCCGGGCCAAAAATCGGTACTTTTGATTTTTTGTTCAGTGACACCGACTAGTGAATGAAATCTATTTGTTGCACCTTTTTGAAGGACCCCTGACTGACCTTTGGCCTTCCCACCTGTTCCCATCAAGTATAAACTTGATCTTCACTACACTAAAATCTCACAGTACGGTACTACTAGAGAAATATCCTGACCCTAAAGAAATGACTCGGACTGAATGACCTTTGACCTCCTCGTGTTATCCCACATAAGACTCCTTGTCTCAATGTATAAGCATGCCAAGTATGAACTTCATCCATCACTGCACTAAAAATCTACAATTAGCTTGAAAGGTGTATACTAGAGCATTAATAATGACCCTAAAGTGATCCATCATCCCTGAATGACCTTTGACTTATCTGTTGGTACCCCAAATAAGACACCTTCTTCTTCCTTGGAAGAAGAACGCCCTTTGTCTCAATGTATAAGCATGCCAAGTATGAACTTCATCCCATCACTGCACTAAAAAGTTACTGTAAGTTGAAAAAGGTTCACCAAAAAAGGTGTATACTAAATGTTTGACAGGACACACAGACAGACACACACACACAGACATGCAAATGTGCCGACATAAGGTCTTTCGATTGCATCGGACACCTTATTGTTATCTATCAGCAAAGAAAAAGAAAATTACTCAAGAAAATAAATGTACCAGGAGACCTTGCCACTTTTGCCTAGCAACAAGTGAGTAGGCAAATGATTATCAATGGCTACACAGCTGGGGCAGATGGAAGGTAGTTCATCGTCACAAGTGACCAAGAAAAATGCACCAAAGAATATACGGATATAAAAGATAGTGACAGCTGTGGCCTCTGGCAATGACACCGAGGCAATTTTCAAGTACGATATTAAAGGATGCAATATATTTTCCTGTTACTGTTAACATGGAGGCTAGTGATGCCATAGGGCTCCCTGGTATTGTGTTACTGCCTTGCCCTGTATTAAATAAGGGGGAAAAGGGAAGCATGTGTTGTCAGTGATGAAGTACAGTTGTATTACTAGCTGTAAATGAGGCATTTTAAAACACGGTATCATTTATTGGTTAGTTACTACATAGTTCTCATGCGGTTATTTAGTTTGTATCGTTCCTGGAGAGAAGGATGGTGATGCACATAATCCCTGAAAAAAGTGCTCCTGGCTGGATTCGATCCAGTTACCTTCTTCATACGAGACGGACATTCCAAACCACTAAACCAAAAGGGGCTGAGTTAGAAACAGAAATGATAGATCAAACTGGTCGACTGTCAGCCCAGGAAGGTTTTGTTAGGACGAACGAGATACCAAGAGCTGAATACGGGAAAATTCAGAGAAAAATATAAACTTTGAAATATGAAAGTCTGCCGGAGACCCGTTGTTGCTGTAGCCCCAGGAGAGGGGTAAAAGTTACTATGGGGGTTAAAGATGGGAACTGCTCTAATCTAATGAAATATAGCTAAACTTATTCCCTTAGGTTACCAGGAGTAAAAAAGTCAATTGGGTCACATGTGTTGTGCTCCTTCCAAGATATTGGGGAAAAATAGGCTAAAGGTCATTTGTTTACAAGAAATGGTCAACAATTGTAATACCAAGATTTCTTTGTAAAAATAGTAAAAAACATATTTAATGATACGATTCAAAATATGTTTTTTATTTTGCATAGGGTTGGTTCCTTTCGGGAGGAGGTTTGATGGGGTATCATTGTCCCCGCCCCATAGAGTCTACAGGGATTTTTTTACCCCCTTCAATTAAAACAACAAGGAGATGCCGAAAGTGCAAAAGCATTTCATAGTTGGATTCAGTATATTAAAACTTTTAAAAAAAAATATATACAAACAAATCCGGGTATTGCAACGGATGACCCTTCTTGAATAAACAAATGACCTTTAGCATATTTTCCCAAATATTTGGAAAGGAAGCACCCACCACACGCGTGTGACCCAATGACTTTTTTACTCCTGCTTAACTAGGAATAATTTGAGCTATATATTGATTTAGAGCGGTTAAAACATTTGACCCCATAGTTAACTTTACCCTCTCTGGGGCTACACGCAACAAACGGTCCCCGGCAGACTTTCATATTTGCAAAAGTTATATTTCTCTGAATTTTCCCGTGTCAGATATTGGTATTCTCGTTTCGTCTAACCAAAACTTCTGGGCTGATGAACTATGTAAGTTTTAGGTCTAAGGTTAAAGCAACCACTAACCAGGATGATTTAAGGATTAGTCCAGACTGACATCACCCGATTTTTGGTGATCTAATTCCCATATATCACCTTGAAGGGGGCGTCCCCTGCATATTCTGCGTTTGCTTGCACTGTTATTAGATTTAAAGTGTGTATTAAGATTGCAAAATCACATTACATCAACACCTGATAAAACACGATTAAAATTGAAGGTACTTCTATCTTCAGAAAAACATGCTTTAAGTGAAAGGGAGAAATCCTCTTTTAAAGCTCAAACATTCTTCTCTCATAAGGAATTTTTGGAAGGCATCACTAACCAAAATGTGTGGCATTTCTTGTTCATATATAAAAGGGGTGCCGTTATACTGTAGGGCAAGGATGCGCCATGTCTTTCTAATCATCTCCAACTGGGCGTGCTCTTCACAATCATGTTCTACACGCTTCCATGCGGATAAATACAAAATGCCGAAAGAGACAAAATGATCAAATCCCGTATTAATCTTGCTTAGTTTTATAAACATAATCCTTCAAGATTAAGCCCTACGGCAAAGTGGTAAGTGGCTATTTTGTGGCTGGTTTTGTGTGGAAGGAGAAGACATCGCAAAATGTAGACTCACCCCAAATGTACTGTTATAATAAAATACAGGGTGACCCCAATGCATCTTATGACAATGTTCATTGTGATGTGTTGCATTTTGGATCACCTATACCATTAGCTGCATTTCAAGGAGCATAGGATCCTTCCCAGTCATAAAGAAATCTGTTATGCAAAAATTACCACTTATATGGAGTAAACTTATTCACTTGCGAACCAGTTGTGCTAAAAACTAATATGCCCTAGAAAATTGGCAATTAAGGTTTTTAATTTTTGTGAACTTTTATGCATGTATCTTATTACAGTGTCAGCAAGGATAGTTGAAATGATACTTGGCTACATCTTGGCAGATACATGGATAACAGCTCACAAAAATTTCACAAAAATATTGTAAGAACCAGCTAGCTATGAAATATTAGTCCAATAAACTAAGTCCAAGAACATGTAAAATATAGATGCCCCATGATGTTTGTCATCAAGCCATAAAGTTCCTAAATGTCATCTAAGATATTTACAAAATGTGGATGATGATGATGTCGAAATCACCGTGGGGCGTCACACTATGCACACTACATTTCCTTGTGTCCTATTAGTGCTTGAATATTAGAGCCAGTTTATATAGCTACTGTGTGTTGCATTTGTTTGCTAAACATTAAAATCTTTTCACAGGGAACTCTGGGCAATGACACAACCAGACGGCTCTCTTTAATGATTTAAACCATGCAACCCACGTTTTTTCCAGGGAGAATAGAGTTCTCTTGTATTTCATCAAGCTTCTATAGTTTGTTCAATGCAAGATGGCAGAAAGATTTCCATATTTCCCCCCTTTAAAATTCTACGGAACTTATATATGGGCTAGCACTAACATACCCAGTCCTAAAGCCCCAAAATAAAAAGATTTTGTTACATGTAGAATTTTGAAGGGAGTACACATGGAACCACTGTGAAAACCTCCGTCTTTGCCAAGCTGGCATATAAATTACATTCACCAAGCAAAACACAAGAGTAAGAATACCACCAAAGGCATGGAGTAGAAAGTGGCCATGGGAAACACAATTGGGGAGGGGGAAGGGGGAAGAGTCATAAATAGAACGCCTTGATAAATTTCCAGAGAGAGAATTTCCCCGGTGTCTCAAGGTTAAGAAACTCTGGCCTCAAAAATAACTTTGACATTTGTTGAGCTGGAAGCTCTTACTCACAACATTTTTTGAGTTAAACAATCATTCAGAATAGATGATGTGACCTATGAGTCAACTTGTTTACATTCAGGATGCCCGCTGTGTGTTTTCTGGCAGGCAAAAATTAACAGTAGTTGTTCCGTGACAGACCACATAAAATCTGGTTATAAATTACTTGCAGAATCTTTCCTGATCTAAATTGGTCACAAAATGCAGCTGGTAGCATTAGCTTATTATGCTGATAAGAAAGTTAGTATTATTTAATTCGAAACAAAGTTACAGCAAAAAACAGAATTTCTCCCAGCAAGTATAAGGTGCTTTTTTGCCTGCCAGTTTTCTCTCTACACAGACCCAACAGGGGGCGCCATAAACATAAACAAATGTCACATCATCTATACTTTTTTTTAAAATACTGCTTTCAAATGCTAAAACTCACAGAGCTTCTGTAGGCAAAGGTGGTCGCTTGAGCCCTGTCACCATTTTGACGACATGCTCGTAACACCCTTCAGCACTATACACAAGCTGCATCCATTTTCCGAATGGCTAGAGGTGAACACACTACAGTAGCCATTACAGTGAGTAGCTACAATCATTGCTATAAGGTTGGTTGGTTTCACATTTTGAATTTTTTAGGTTTTTTCTTTTTTTAAACTTGTTTTGTTTTGTTTGTGTTTTTTTGTGAGAGAGAGAAAATCATCCAAAATATTTTATGCATTTTTCTAGCAAGTGTTAGGATAACCTAACATATCTTCTAAGTGAACTCTGGATGATAGCACTACCAGACAGTTCTCTGCTACAGTTGATGTCACAGAACTTCAGCAATTACTACTGGCATGTGCTGGATATGACTGCATGTGGGCTAGCCTTTGTTACATACTATGGAGACAGTCTGGCCAATCAGAATTTGTGAATGTCACATCAGCATTGGGCTAACCAATGGGAACCCCACTTGTGTGTTTAAAGACAGGAAAAACTGACGAAGTATCTGGCAAAGACTAATGAGTTACCATGCTAACCTACGTTTCCACCCACCTTAATAAAGATAAACCTGGATATTTTACTAAGTTGAAGGCTTCTGTCCAAACAGGTACACACGCACTTACTACAACATGCAATGAGTAAATATTCATATTTTTTTAAATTTTAAGTAAATTTGAGACTATTTTTCAAACATACATGTACCCTGTTAGAAGAACAAACCTTGTGTTGAACCTAAAATGGGCCCAGTGACATCACAGCATTATTGAGACATTGCTTGTACTAGATCAGGGTTTAAACTCGGTCCTCGCCGAGTAAAGTCAAAATTTATCACACCTCTTGTTTGGTACATCATTATTTTAGCTAGTGGGTATCATATCTTATGTCATACCATAGTCAAGGCATGATCTTCTCATGGATGAAACTATGTAAAACATTCTGACAGCCTAGGCTATGTAATACAAGAGTGTTATCAATCATAAACGTAACCGAGGATTTGATATGCAAGTCATGCATTTTCAATGCCCTAAAGATGCCGTCAAAACAGGGTATGCAACAAAAAGTTCCCAACTTGCAAATGCACTGATTTGTGAAGTTGGAAGCAAATTGATGAACAACAGGATTTGGAGTCGCCAGGGATTACATCAAGTCGGAGCAGTGAGGAATTTCAAATTAACAGTAATTATGGAACATTAAATGGACACTTTGAGATGCCATCGTCTTTTCAGATCTGTATTGTTGATTCATGTTAGTGGCTCAGCCACACATGTACATGGGCAAGACATTGCAAATGGTACACTCATGTACTGAATCATGTATAAGCACATACTTGGATCCCACTCAACTTACAACTTATTGACATTGCAGGTTGTTCAACTCAACACCATCTCCATGCAACTTTATAGCAGGATTCAAAGCAATAGTTATGGTCTTATATTATATCCATAAGGTTTTGAATCTCCATCGATATCGGTTTCTTGAATTACTTGTGACAACGGTTTCTTGAATTACTTGTGACAAAATTAAGAGAGGAATGCGTTCTATGAAAGGCTTAAAGTACTCTGCTGAATAAGTATGATAGGTGATATGGTGATAGTCTACATGAGATTTTCAATCCATAATATTTTTTTAATGTCTTATTTAGCCTGGGTAAATCATTCGGTGTTCATGCAGACACTGCTTTGCAATGATGCCCAGGGTATCAGGACAACTTGGGACAGCCAGGGGTTTACACCACACTCTTACCAAAACTGACTGTAACTTACATGTATGAGTATGACTTGCCATGTACATGGGACTGGCAACTTAACATCCTCTCATTTTTTAATGCACTAGTGCATTTTACCCCCGTGTGACCTTTGACCTATGTGTATGTGACCTTTTACCTCAGATTTGTTCTGTGCTCAGGTCAGCAGTCCTTTTGACCAAACTTGGTGGTCATAAGGCAAATTCTACACAAATTGACCTAAGTCTAGATGACCTTTGGGTCACTCTGAAACCCTGCAAACAAAGGTCATACTGCCCTCCCCTACCTTCATGCCAAATATCAGCCCCATGCATAGCCAGACAGACAGGCAGACAGACAGAAAGGGCATTTCTACAGATGACTGACCTTTTGGGTCACTCTGAAAACAAATGTTAGACCGGTGTTTCCTACCTGCATGCCAAATATCAGCTCCATAAGGTCAAAGGGCATCAAAACACACTGCCGGACAGACACGTCTCATTTTATAGTAATATAGATTGATTGATTTTGGATGTTGATTCCAATATGGTAATGAAAATGGATGATTTTGACTTTTTTTTTTTGGGGGGGGGATAAAAATAAATGTTAACTGATTGACTACAATTGCATGCAGGACCTGAAGTGTTAAGGTAGTTCATGCTAGCCTTTCGAACATGCTTTTTACTCAAGACAAATGTTCACATATCCAGCACACAGAATTTGTTCGAAACACTAATATTGGCCGACATTGAACCCACCATTATCTAAGAACAGCCTCCCTGCATAAGAGAAACATTCTGGTTGACAGACAGTGCAGACAATAGTGTACTTGTACGTACATGTACAAGTACATACATACGTCACCAAATTATAAAGAAAGACAAAAGAATATTACAAAATCCTCTCGGGATTCTAAGTTTTGAGATGAGAAAGTATACAAATTTCAGAACTTATGCCAAACAACATAAACAGATTCTATATGTCAAAATTTTGATTTCATGTGTCGAAATTTAATTATTGAAAAAAAGGTCATTGATGACGTCATATCAATTTTCTTAATATCTTTTATTTGAAAAAAGATATCAAAAATCTGCGCATACATTTTGTTGATAATCTTTAAACTCTATGTAGTGAAGATTACAGCTTAAGAACTGTAAATATAAACTGTCCTGGGGTGAAATGTTAAAACCTAATGTATTTCTTTAAAAAGTCGCATTGCATTGTGGGAAATTATGACGTATGTACGTACTTGTACGTATACGTACTTGTACGCTTTCTTCTAGACTGACAGATGCAAAAACACCAAAAGATTACAATATTACACCAGATTTAAATAGACACTACACTCCACAATATATATGCAATCGCCATTCTGTCAAAGTGACACAACTGTACTCCACAAAGCAATGCAAGGGAAATTCGGTTCCAACGTGGCCAAGACCTGCTGACTGGAACTATAGACACACAAATTACCTAGTGCATGTCTGGAATGTAACTTAATCAGCACAAGAAAGTACATACAAGTACACACCACTTGATAATTTCTTTCGATACAAATCACGCCAGGTTACAGTGGAGTCGGTGTGTGGTAGGGGCTTCGATGGAGAAGTTTGCTCTATAAAACCCCCTCAAGAGTGCAGTCAAATACTGCAGAAAGGCGTAATTTCTATGAAAGCGGATCGGGCTGTTCACGAAATTATAAGAGGAAAAAAATGTGGTTACATTACCTCTGCCATTATGGAGATGGAATTCCTCTAAGACTGCCATGGAGAACTAGTAAACCGCGTTTCCCAACTCAATCTGGTCAAACCCAGCACTAACGAACATGTGTGGATTGCGCTGTGTGAACTTTGCTTAACACATTTTAGTCGCCTTGAGAATCACATTAAAGAACCGCAAAATTGATTTTAATTTAATTTTTGGTGCAAGGGAGCCCATTCGTAGCCAATGGGGTGACGTAGTTATATTCCCTTATTGCAAATATGTGCCAAAGACTGTTTTGCTTTTCATTGTTTATTAGCTGCCTCATTTGGGTTTATATAATGATGGTTAAAAATGGTTCATTTCTTACTCTGAACTGATTTAATTATCTGGAATGGGATGGGATGATGTTTGGGGAAATTTTTATATAATGTTTGCCATTCTTTTTTAAAAAATAGCATGGATAGCAATTGTTTGTGAATCATTGAAGAAAAGCTTTAGTCCAAGTAAAAAGAAAAGGCAGTTCTCGTCTGGGTTTTTAAATAAGGAAAGAGGGAGCCCTCTTTTTTAATGCAAATTTTCCAAGAGGGCAGATCTTTTTTTTTTAAATGACTACTGATTTTGACTTTTTACCAATAGCTGTTGTTTCTTATAAGACCACCCTTTTTAATGTTTTTTTTAATATTGAATATTGTCTGCAACTTTGCTGAAACTTGGAAATGAAAAGAAAGACAAAATACTGATACTTATAAATTTTGGTTAAAGCAGATTCATCAGTGTGGCTTTAATTGTGTAAAAGTAGCATTCATTTGATGAACACCTAGGGAATGGTGGAGGGAAATAACTCTGGCCAACAGCAAAATCTAAAACGTCTCAAAACAGCTAAAATAAGAGTAAGCCCTATGGGGAACCCCAAAATTCCCTGACCTGACCCGGGGTGGAGAGAATTTGAACTTTAGACCTATAGATGAATAACTATTACTCGATTATATAATGTCTCAATAGGTTAGACAGAGCATCTGACATGTAAGTGGGAGGCCCGGGTTCGATTCCCAGTCAAGAAAAGGAGTTTTTCATTTATCGGCAATCTTGTGGGAAAAGACTACTAAGTGTAATTTTATAATATTTCATATTAGGATTGCCATGTGACATTCATTCAGCACCCATGTGATATCAATGTAGCTCCCATGTGATGCATGAGATCTATGATCAATAGTTTTTGGTGAACTGAATATGTTCTCTTTCTTGCCTTAATTAGGGCTGCACAATATGTTTTTACTCAAAAACCATACAATTACAGCAAAATGAACATATTAAGAATGAACCCTATTCAAATCATCTTCACATCAGAAGGAAACATTGTAGCAATTAGCACTACATTCTCCTCAAACTCTCCAAGAAAACATAAACCTTGTGCCGCTACCTCCCACTCACTCACTACTCCCTCTAGGTAACCAACCACCAATCCTAAAGTATGTCAAGCAACCCTAAGCAATGCTAATGAGTGAAATCAGAGATGTGGAATGGCAAACCGGCTGCATGTTTTCCCATATTGATTCATGTTAGCTGCCGTCAGCAGTACCGGTTAAGGTGTGTCACAATAGCTGCTAATTCAAGGTCATTAGCATACTTCGTTAACAGCTCTGGCATGATCCAAGACTCACCGTGCTACTGAACCCCCGAGGCAAATTAATATAGCACAAAAAAGCGACATTTACAGGAGATTTGGCTTGCTTGAAATACATATCTAAAGTTGTGCCAAGGTGCTAGTTCTCTATTTCAATTAGCCTACTGTTTTTGCATTGGCAGAATTTTCAGGATTTTGTTACAGAGTCTGAAGAGCTGAGAAGGTTCCTCCATATTACATTCTGGTAATGCATTCACACAGTGACCTGTGATACATCTCAGAAAATCTTTGCCTACAACCACGAAATTCTAGTTATTACTTGATTACAATCATGTCTCGATAGTTTAGTTGATTAGAGCATCTGACATGTAAGCTGGAAGCCCAGGTTCGATTCCCGGTCAAGATATTGAGTCTTTCATTTATCAGCCATCTTGAGGGAAAAGACTACTAAGTAATTTTGTTCTATTTTATATTAGGATTGCCATGTGACATTCATTCATTAGCCATGTGATATCCTTGTGATGTCAATATAGCTCCTATGTGATGCACTAGAGTCATGATCAATAGTTGTTGGTAAACTGAATATGTTCTCTTTCTTGCCTTACTAGGGCTAAACAATATGCTTTTACAACAAAAAATACTCAGAAATCGTAACTGCAATTACAGCAAAATGGGCATATAAAGAATGAACCCTATTCAAATAATATTCACTCAGAAGGCACATTTGTAGCAATTAGCAATACATTCTCATCAAACTCTCCAAATCAACATCTTGTTGCCTCTACCTCCCCCCCACTCACTACTCCCTCTAGGTACCCAACCAAAGAGGTTCTATATAGATAGGCAAAACGTTACGTATCTTAGAATTCACCGTCTCGCATGTTTTGCCGCCCACAAATAGAAAACCTTAGAGTACCAACAATAGAAAGCGATGGCGTGCCTCCGCTTTCCACATAATGTGGGTTTGGCCGCTTTGTATTATACACAATAGGTAGTGATACAAATTAATGTAGTGTTAGAAGGTGGCCAGGTGTCTAAACCTAGTGTACCTGGATTCATTGTGCAGATACTTTTTTTCTATTAATGCAATGCGTGTTGCTTAGGGAAAAGAGGTATCATTGAGGCGGGGTTATTTAATCAAGACGACGATGTTGTCATTCATCGTTGTGCGGCCATGGGTAGGACAAAATTTAACCACCCAATAGCACCCAACATTCCACAACTGATTATTTTGGCGGATTGTTGTATCGAATTGAAATAATGTGTGTATATAAGCCACCCAAACTGAAAATTATTCCGTTGCAATATTCAAAAGGTAGGCCCAGCACGGACGAATGGTTTTGAATGAAGTTTCACCCCCTTGTAACCAACCACCAATCCTTAAGTATGTCAAGCAACCCCAAGCAATGCTAATGAGTGAAATCAGAGATGTGGAATAGCAAACCGGCTGCATGTTTTCCCACATTGATTCATGTTAGATGCCGTCAGCAGTACCGGTTAAGGTGTGTCACAATAGCGGCTAATTCAAGGTCATTAGCATACTTCGTTAACAGCTATGGCATGATCCAAGACTCACTACTCGACCCCCGAGGCAAATTAATATAGCACAAAAAAGCGACATTTACAGGAGATTTGGCTCGCTTGAAATGTATATCTAAAGTTGTGCCAAGGCGCTAGTTCTCCATTTCAATTGGCCTACTGTTTTTGCATTGGTAGAATTTTCAAGATTTTGTTACAGAGTCTGAAGAGCTGAGAAGATTCTTCCTAATTACATTCTGGTAATGCATTCACACAGTGACCTGTGATACATCTCAGAAAATCTTTGCCTACAACCACGAAATTCTAGTTATTATTTGATTACAATCATGTCTCGATAGTTTAGATGATTAGAGCATCTGACATGTAAGCTGGAGGCCCAGGTTCGATTCCCGGTCAAGATATTGAGTCTTTCATTTATCAGCCATCTTGAGGGAAAAGACTACTTGAGGGAAAAGACTACTAAGTGATTTTGGTAACATTTTATATTAGGATTGCCATGTGACATTCATTTAGTAGCCATGAGATATGCATGTGATATTAATGTAACTCATGTGATGCACTAGAGTCATGGTCAATAGATGTTTATTGTTTTCTTTCTTGACTTATTAGAGCTGCACAATATGCTTTTACAGCATGAAATACTCAGAAATCATACAATTACAGCAAAATGAGGGTATTAAGAATGAACCCTATTCAAATCATTTTCACATCAGAAGGCAACACTGTAGCAATTAGCACTACATTCTCATCAAACTCTCAAATAAAACATAAACCTTGTGCCTCTACCTCCCACTCACTCACTACTCCCTCTAGGTAACCAACCACCAATCCTTAAGTATGTCAAGCAACCCCAAGCAATGCTAATGAGTGAAATCAGAGATGTGGAATGGCAAACCGGCTGCATGTTTTCCCACATTGATTCATGTTAGATGCCGTCAGCGGTACCGGTTAAGGTGTGTCACAATAGCGGCTAATTCAAGGTCATTAGCATACTTCGTTAACAGCTATGGCATGATCCAAGACTCACTACTCGACCCCCGAGGCAAATTAATATAGCACAAAAAAGCGACATTTACAGGAGATTTGGCTCGCTTGAAATGTATATCTATAAAGTTGTGCCAAGGTGCTAGTTCTCTATTTCAATTAGCCTACTGTTTTTGCATTGGCAGAATTTTCAGGATTTTGTTAGAGAGTCTGAAGAGCTGAGAAGATTCCTCCAAATTACATTCTGGTAATGCATTCACACAGTGACCTGTGATACATCTCAGAAAATCCTAGCCTATAAGACTGAACATTGTTGGACTACAAAAGGTAATTGTAATCAGAATGTTTGAGATGGAAATTTAAGCATGCAGAAACACACAAACCTCGCTCTGAGTGTGGCTTACTTAAGATTTTTGCTAAATAAGGTAAGCTTATCTCAGGAACCTTATCTGAAATCCAAGGAAGTCCAAGGAGGTCTAGAACTACAATCGAACTACAACAAAGAATTTTAAAAGTTTTGTTACTTTCACATGACCTGGCCGACCATGCAAAACTTTTTGTTTAATACAGACAGAAAAGTATTCAGTGGTTGAAAAACTGGTGGGCTTTTTTTGAAAAAAAATTGCAAAAATAGAACTTAATGTATTTTTTGCTCAAATTGTTTGCAGAAAATCAATATTTTAAGAAAAAATATCATGATCTTTTTTTCTTTTTCCTCTGATAACCAACTTTTTTTTCTGTTCTAATATTCTCTTTAATTTTTTATGAATGTGGATAGTGAATGACAGTATTTAAGTTTCTCCCGAATTGACATAATACGGACTATTACATATGCCATCTTTGCTTTGTGTTGTAGATTTCTTAAAATAAATTGATCAAAGCCCATGATAGGTGGCTCTCATCCCTGTGACAAAGGTAAGCACACCATCTATCTGTTAAATTTGATGTTTCTCGCTCCTTCTCACTGTATTTTTATGCATTTATGGGCGTGAGTGAAGTTGAGATGTTCAAAGTGAAGACTAATTAGATAGTGATCTATGACACTTAATATGAGGATGCTATGAGAACACTCATAAAGCGGGGAATAAAGTGAGTCGCAAATGTCAAGGTTAACCCAAATGTAATTGTCTACGGGGCTTAGGCCACGATAAGTTAATAAACAAGACGTGATCCTTCAGAAATGCAAAGTTTGGTACAAATATTAAACTCTCAATATTTAATTTTGTCAAATTTCACATGTAACATAGCTAATTATTATTGGGCAGTTCCCCACTGCTCGTCACTTGCAGCGTTTCATAAAGAACCAAAGCATATTTCTTCATATTATTAGAACAACTTGATTTTAATAAGAAAAAAAAAATTTCTCCAAGAAATAAAATAGAGTGCCCTTTTTTAAATAAAAAGGCTATAAAAGATGTAAGGATTTTTTTTTATATCTTTCCCATTTTTGGGCCACTAGAATACCCAAAAAAAACCCCCCTAATGTGTTAACTTTTAAGTTATATGAACAGTCATTATCTCTTTTTTATCCATTCAAATCTACAAATAGAACACAAGGCCGACAGTCCAGACATTCTAAAGAACTTCATTTTTGTTCAAGGAAGTCGGGGAACAGTTTGTAGATCTCAAACGTCCCTTAATTGCAAAATATTTACAATATAAATACTCAATTTGAGGCATTGTGAAAAAACTTGGACTTTTCTACTACGTTTGTCATTATCAAGGGATGTTGATATATAAAGTGTGAAAGATCAACATCTAGTGTGCATCGCATCTGTTTAGTTTGATTTGCTCAGGCAGTTGAAGCCGCATCTGTAAAATAAGGCCAATAACGC
Source organism: Ophioderma brevispina (assembly GCA_023653785.1). NCBI lineage: Eukaryota > Metazoa > Echinodermata > Ophiuroidea > Amphilepidida > Ophiodermatidae > Ophioderma > Ophioderma brevispina. Next base: position 65,272 of record JAMKCH010003731.1, read on the forward strand.
ATGGCAGTGCAGTTAATTGTTGACCGACAATGTGTAACTCCCGTGAATTGTTCTTAATGCTATTGAAGAGTCTGTAGATATAACATTGTCACGGTATATTTGTTCTATAACCAGCATTATTAGTCCTGTCATATATGCTTAAAGGTGACGTGTTCGACGTCTCGGAATCCCCTTATTAACCGCGAAGTAGTTTCGACTTTGACATCAGGTGAAGGCTGTATTTTTTCGCATTGTCGACCTGAAATTTTGAGGCCCTAAAACGATTCATTCTTAAGATTATGAAACAAAAAAATACATCGGTCCTAGGACTAACCCGCTTGTGTCGCTCCGTCGGGTTAGTGAATGATAGGCATCATGACCTTTGACCTTGATTCGTGACCTTGGACCTAAACAACTGAGGGTTGCATGTAAACTCCAATAACCCCAAGTTGGTTCAACATTGAACTTCAACTTTTCAAATGTGGTCAATTTTACATTTAGCCTATCTTACAACTGAACTCATATGACCTTGACCTCATCAACAAAGGAGGGATCCCATGCGACCTATGATTCAAGTTGGTTCCAAATGAACTTCAAAAACTTGTTCAAATGAGGGGCCAATTTTAATGTCGACTATCTTACAACTTGACCTAACATGACCTTGAACCTTGGTAGGGCTGTACCTTAACTCCTCAACAAATGGGGGATGGCATGTGCTACATGTGACCCAAGTTTGGTTTAAATCCATCAAAGTAAGGAGGAATTATAGGTCAAATGTTAAACTCCTTTTTTCACAACAACGACCATCAACAGACATTCAACGTGGACAAAGGTGCCCTATGTGTCATTCTGCCTCGGGAAGGACAGACACAAAACTCGCCAGTTTTATGGTTAACCATCAATATTAACACAGTTTTGAATAGGGGCTTTGCCGATATGATTATTGCTTCTACCATCAAAACCGCAAGTTTGTTTCCTGGTACTTGATAGGGTGTAAATGCGAATGTAAGGCTCTCATATCAAGAGAGAACACAATAGACATAAATCACGAACAAGGCACCTTGAAGGTACATTTGTGATTCCAGTACTTCTGTTTTATTTCATTGGTCACTAGATTCCTTGAAAGAAACAAACCTATTCACAACATTTGAGTGATTCCGACTTGTTGGTTTGGTCCCATAGGCCACTATGATGTAATTTTCTGCCCGTTTACAGAAAGAAAAATACAAAAATGCGAAATTTCTTAAAGATACGACTGAATTTGTATGTAAGTTAGGTACTACATGGATTACTTAAAGGCAAACAGTTCAGACATATAAAATCAACTTTTTTAGGCAAGTGGTGGGGTGAGGTTATGGTCACAAAATGCCCCTTTAATGCCCACAAAGCAAATCTGCTTCTTTTCGATTGAGGGAAAGTTGTTTCGATTAAGACATTACTAGATGTGTAAACACGCTTCATGGAATAAGAGGTGATGTGTGTACACCAAGGTAGCTCTTTCCAGAGTATTACTTGTCGTTTTTGTAGTTTTCTGGCTTGTTGCTAGTGTGAATGTGATTGTATCTTAATTACGTGTAGTGTATACACCCTTTTATTAACTAATCCAGAGATTAATAACTGTCAATAAGCAACTTTGCAGTGAGTACAGGATAGGATCTCATTAATCGGTCTTTTATTTGTTTATAAGCAAATTTTAAGTTCACATATACAAAGGGACTAACTTGAACTGCAATAAAAATCCCATCCATTTTGAAAATGCAAATTTAATTTAGGTCATAACAAGATAATAGGGTGAATGTCAATAAATGTAAGTGATTATGAAGTTTTGATCTGTGCTTCAAAACACATTGTGTATTATTTGAATAAATTTGACATTCCATCAAATAATTGAACAGAGTAGATCTAATTTGCACTACAGATCGGCCATGGTTCATTGATTACAAATCTCAACTTTTTTTGGTTAAGTCCGGGGGGACGAGGCTGTGGATCACGAAATGCCCCTTTAATTCCAAAATGGTCAAGCACATATCGCATCTATTCTGGTAACAAGTACACAAGATTTGAAATGTGTGTGCAAAAGATAATGGAAATTGCACAAGTGAATGTTGGAGCTCCCGCTCTGCAGATTTTTTGAACTTGTTGACTACAATTCTGTGAGAAATAATGTCCTTTCAGCAATCATTTCTAAACTTTTAGCGGAACTTTTTTAGAGTAAGTGATAAACAGTGTAGTTTACTTCCTCATCTCTAATCACGTTTACATACAAGTGCCCGCTTACCTAGCCGAGTGTGTGTAACTCCATAGGCTATCAATGCGTCTAACCATACTTTAGGAAGGTACATGGTATGCCATAAATGTTCTCAATGTTGGCCATTTAAATCACCATATGGAATCTACAGGCAGAACTCCTTTCCTGATGAAGGCGCCCTCATTTTGCAAATAAATCATGTTTTTTGCCATATACATAATGCTTGCCCATATACTAATCACTGTGTGTGAAATGCAAGCTCAAATTGAAGTCCTTCATATAGAAAATCACAACTTTGTATACAATTCCGAATCCGGAATTTTTGTTATACCAGTATCCCCTAGGGCACACAATCTGTCCCTAATGTTACTGCATGAAAACTAAATCCGATTCACCGCAAATTTTGGAATTGATCATTTTAGTGACTATCTTTATTCTCGTTTGACTATTTTTAATTATTACCCAAAATAATTATATTTGAAATCTCTTAATCCGCCTTTAAATGATTCATGTCGTGTTAAGGGCAACTTCTTGTTTTTGCTGTTTTTCCCACAAAACTGCACTACTGGCAGCTTTTTTTTCTGAATATAGTAACATTGTTTTTAAAAGGAAATTTCCTAGTAATACAATTTGATAATATATTAATCCCGCTCGACCCAGGGTCTGAAGCTTGTGTGGATCCAGTAAAACAACAAAACTTACACTTCAATTTAACCGGGTAAATATATTTTGTAGGCTTTAAAATTGTGGTTTTGAAATTAACCACAAAAGCACAAAAAACTTTCCACGGTGGAAAACAACTTTTAAGCTTTACAAAACTGAAGATAAGAAATATTTTCTGACTTTCTACAAGATATCAAATAAAATCTCAACATTGGCGTTAGTTGGGAGAAACTATTAACAAAAAAAGCATTAAAGCCTTTAACATCTGCGACCTCTTAACCCACTTCATATTCCTTTTTTCCATTAACATTTATAACTTTCATTGCTCATTCCGATCATTTCAAAAGTCTTTTTCTCTCATATAAATACAGGGCATTTATAAATGACACCCCTTCAGGCATCACAGAAGCCACGCATTCACAGAAAGCACTGGCACGAATATTGATGGGTAAACCTTCAAAGGGCAGGTGGTCCAGTAGCTTCAAGTTAAAGAAATTTCCCCAACCCTCTTTGCCATCAATGGCACCTTATCGTAACCTGCCCTATACAACTCAACACGATGATGAAATCTTCAAGTGCCATGTTTGGGGGAAATTGTAAAAGTGATGGTATTGATTCTTGACGCTGTTACGTTCAAATTACAATCACGGTAGGTATATATTCGGCCTGCTCCGCAGTTGTGATTATCGTGTATGGCATGCGTGTAGTGAGATTGTTCATTCACAAGTTATTGCACCACAAATAGCGGGAATTGTAAAGGTCATGGATGGTATGTTGGTGTGTTTGTGCCCCATGCATTCGACATGTTATGGCATATCAATACTCTAGCCCGGGACTCTAGCACCATACGGTGTGATAGTAGAAACGTTCATATTACATTTATTTTTTATAGTTTGAGTCATAATTTCTTGGCCCTGGCATACGCACACGTTGCTTGTTGCGTAAACTGCATATACGTGCACCCCAGTGGTGCGTCGTTTTGGCGGGGAAGCGGCCGTACCTAGTAACCTGGCCAAGAAATTATTACCCCAACTATAGTGCTTTTCAGTCAAGCAGCTTCTGCAAAAATAAAAATGTGCAAATACATTGCTTTTGTGTATACCCTATAAAAGAAGCTCAAAATTGATAATCCATATGATTATTCTTTATTCCCTTAACTGAATAAAGCACATGATACAGAATAGGCGCAAAGGGTATAATGTAATTATGCCAATACAATACTATATTTGGGTGCAATGAAATGCATATCTTGTAACAATTTTCTAATATTGTAATAGTAAATGTGGGTTTTATACAATTTCTAAGCAAAACCAAGAAAAAGGGTCTATTTCAGATAGGTACAATGACATCACAAACTTTATTCACCTTCCACCTGCCTTATTAAAGGTGGGTGACCCAATCGACAACCTCATCCCCCTATTTTACTCCTCAAGAATCCTTTAGAATTTAAAATTGCAAAGGGGAGGGGAAAATTTGGCAGCAAGTGGACTTTTTTTATCAAATGCTAACCTTTTTTCAACACAAAAAAAAAACATAAAAAACACACTTGTGTATTTTGGTGTCTTTTTAAAGCACTTTTTAGGTTTTTTTGGACTTTGGAAAGGTGTCCGCTCCCATCATCCCTCCCCTGGTTACGGGCATGTATCAGAAGAAAGGTCATATTTTCTCATTAACCCAGAGGAATTTATAGCACAGAAAATGTTTGCTTTTGATGTTATGAACATAAACGTCTCCAAATGTGGTTGACCACATGTAATAATGCACACTCTCCTATGAGCCAATTTAGTACACATTTTTGCTTCCGCTATCGAAACGGCTAAACCAAATTACCTCAAAATTTGTAGTCAGATCTGTTTTTGGTGATATGCTTCTATATGAGGGAGAAACAACAGACGAAAATCAGACCATAAGCGGCATTGAACTATCTACATGGATAGCCTCTCCAACTCGGCATTTTTCAATTCAAACTGCAAGTATGAAGTGGTTTTGGCTTGTCTGATCTCTCTAAATAATTCCTCATATAATTCATGTAAACTTGTCATTTATCTTCTGATGGACAAAATCAATGGGTCAATTTCTCAGTGCAATAAGGTCAATGAACACATACCCAAATACACTGCAATTCCTTGAATCCCAAGACAACCGGGCAAATGAGTCTCAACAGCACTTGCCTCCATCTCCCCTAATACCAACAGTATGTAAACTGCCACTAAGTACCAAAGCCTGCACTGGAGACAACTCATGCCATATTACCCGCATCATCGGTCGTGTAAGCAAACGTGGGAATCGTGTTAAGTCAACAATACCTATGCTCATGCCAAATTCAATTGCATCATCCAATCCGTACTCAGAAGGGAAAAAACCCGCTAAATTACTTGCGGACCTTTGGGCTGAGTGACGGGCCGGCGCTTTGTCGGTTTTTACCTGCTAATAAGAAGGGATTAGTCTGAAGCTCGTCGTGAGCTTCCCCAAGTGAGCAATAAAGCTGCGCGTGAAGAAGTTATTCCTATTAGGGTATGTCCAAACTTAACGGTTGTAGTAGGGGGCTTGTATAAATATTATAAGTATCATTACTTATACTGTACAATTATAATTCAGTGTGGTTTTGATAGGGTTACCCTGAGAATGTTTTGGACCAATTCCATAATGCATTGCAATGTGCCTATACGTACTTAATGTCTCAAATAAAAAAATGATTTTTAAAAGTCACCATTCACCCATTGTATTAGAAACAACTTTGGATTATGTTATCTTTCAGTAGAACAAAGAAATACATGTGTAAGTCTATACTAATACTAATAAACTAATACCACAAAACAGTTCCTACACATTTAAATATTCCCACATAAAATAAGCATGCTTTTTCCTCCCAGTACATCAGAACAACTAAGTCAACAGAAAAGAAACTTCAGGCATTTGCACGCACTCCACTTTTGACCCCGTTCTCAACTTAACTCAATGGCAATGCCTGGCTTGCATTGCTCAAAGTGGATGGTTGATTTCGGATGTACACGATTGGACGCGGAATTTTGAAGATGAAATAAAACAGAAATCCGACTTGGCAAATTGAAAAATACCTCTGGACTGTTTGCCTAGGCTTTTATATGGGTACACTTTAAGTACGATGCAAGTCTCACAAAACAAGGGGCCAAGAAAAAAGATACACAGGCTGCTTCGGTTCGAGAAAGCAACTAACACTTCATTTGCTCACAGCTACAGGCAGAGCACAGACCAAGATCCTGTGTTTTTTTCCCTCAGAATGTAGTTTCGACAGACTGACTTAAAAACTAAAGGAATCTCAATATTTCACTTACACAACTACAAGACTCATTTCAACATCTCTTTCCTCGGGTTTAAAACCAACCATCAAAATCAAAAACAGCCGATTTTCACAGATTAACCAATTTAGCCTGCCAGAGCGGGTGGTAAATTGCGAGGCAATTCAATTTTTGTCATAATCATGACACTGTTTCACAGAAAATTTGCCAATTAGTCAAAGTGGGTCATGTCGACCTCCATTTGGAATTCTTCTCCAGGTTGTTGTGATTAGATGCCGCCTAATTTTTTCAAAGCTCTGCTTCCAGGAAATATATAATCATGATTTAATAATGCTCTTGATATTTAGTGTCTCATCGGTATGATTGCGAGGAGGAATCTTCTGTAATATCATCCTGGAAACCTTTGTTGAATTTTTTTTGTGCTGTTTATGAGTCCCTACAGTTTGGATTTAAAGGTGCAACGAGAGATTTCAAGTCATCCCTATTTTCTGTGATATATAGTGTTTTCATTTGTACTAGACACTCAATAGATTCTCCACCTTTATTGGCTACAGAAACAACTTAAATGAAAACAAAAGGTAATTTGTTTATGCTTAAATTTCAATAGAAAACATAGGTTGAATTTCGTATTTGCTCCTATACGAAATTAGAAATTTCACATTTTTTGTACCAAAGAGGCAGTTCTCAGCTTAATCCTTTCAGATGGGGATATTTTTAATACAATGCTTTACAGCAGTGCAAAAATTAGAATTTTCACATTTTTAGGGACACCTGTTATTTGAAATCTCTCATTGCCCCTTTAAGATTGTATCAACCAATGTACCGCCTTTTACATGCTCACAATCATTATGAGTCTGCCCTTTTTAGTAAATGTTCACAAAAACTCATATTTTCTCTGAATTTGCTCTCATGTAAAACTGAACCAAACAATATAATTATTTTTTTAAGAAAAAAGTATAAAAATGTAAAATCAAGAACTTTTATCGACCAAAATGCAATGGCAGATGTCTGGACTTATGCACCTACCAAAAAATGTCTCGGCCCCTGGGTACCCGGGGATGGCCGGGACTTGCACACGAGGTGTGTTTTTGAAATGTTAAACTCCCCGGCCATGTTCCGGCCCTGCGGGGCAATATTTTAACGTCAAACCCCGGCCAAGTCCTGACCCCTGCTAGCCAGGCAAAAGCGTCAACATGCGTCAAACCCGTTTGTGCGATTCATTTCCGGGTTTATAGAGGTCAGCTTACTGAAAGAGGCGTACACACAAATGTGTTTAGGCAAAAAAAAAAAAAATTCGGTTGATTGTCATCGTCGACCTGACCCTATTTTGGAAGGAAATCAGGAAAAAGATTTTTTCTTCCTTTTACTGTGCAAAAGAATTACCGACCCTTAATTTTGAAAAATTCCAAAAAAGTTTTTTTTTTTTTTTCAACTTTAACTTTCCAAAATGTAAAAAAAAAAATTATGTTTAAACAGTTTATTAGCATGTTAGGTTGGGTTTAATAATGTACAAAGATTGCATTTTTCGTAAAGAAATCAACTTGATTTTAGTGTTGAGTAACTTCTCAATACAAACAGACATGTTTCAATACAGTTTGCTATTGACATTAAAAAAAAAAATTTAAAATAAAAAAAGTTTGTACGATCCGGACGACCCAACTACAAAAAAGTCATCTAGGACAATCAAACAATTTTTTTTTTTGGCCTTATATGTTTGGTGAAACTTGCGCTTCCCTTTGTCCCGACCCACATCCCGGCTTTTTTTGACATGCGTGAACTCCATTAACAAGTTCCGGCATACACCCGGGCAAAAAAAAAAAGATCAACTCCCCGGCTATTAGGTAGTACAAGTCCCGGGCATCACCGGACATCACCAGGGGCCGGGGCATTTTTTGATAAGTGCATTATGAGCATACAATTGAATACCTGAGCGAAAGGGCCCAAGGGTAATGCAGGAAGAAGTATTCTCATTATCATCACAATGATACTGTACTTCGTATTGTCACTGTAAGACAGTATGGAGTTGGGCTCTTCTTTCAATGAGGTATTCAATTGTGGGTTCCAACCCCAACCCTGGAGCTTGCAGACATTTGTAACACATCTTGAGCACAAAAGGTTTGAGTGATTCCTGTAGATAGCCTGAGAGAGACCACCTGGAACGCGTTTCTTACAGGAGGATGACCCGAGTTAAGTATAAAGTTTTCATCTTGAATGAATGACCTTCACCCCAAAACCCCAACAGCAAAGTTTCGCGCCGATATTTCAATCCGTTTTGATGTGAAGTTAAAAACGTGATTTTGTTTTGTGGACTTGTTTAAGTGGACCTTTTACCAAAATTTTAACCTTTTTTTGACAAACAAGCATTAAAAAGTTAATTTTGGCTCACTCAGCTTGCAAAAACTTATTTTTCTGGCTTTTTTAAGCCCTTTTTAGGGGTTGGGGGTTTGGAATTTGGGGGGAGCCTGCCCCCTCACCCACCCACTGGTTACGGGCTTGGTTAAAAAAAAAACTGATGACTGTAGATTAGTAACACTACAAATTGCTGCCACTGCGACGTAGTCCAAAATAGGACAACTGTGAAATATTAACGTAATGAAAATATCCCACAGGACAGTACACTTAACAAAATTGCTGAAATTTCAATTACTTGAAGAAATTGTGTTTTACAAATGTAATTTGGTTAAGAGTTTTGGCCACCTGCCTGTGATACCAGCTATTGATGTTTTCACATTGAGAAATAGGCCTACTTTCTATAGGATTTGTACATTCCGCTGAAAAGAGGGCACTCGAGAGAAATAAAATGAGGCATTTGATTTTAGTGTAGACGGCCCCAAACCAGATTCCAGAAATGTCTAAAACCATAAGATGCATTGTAATTTTTAAGTATAATTTCCAGCGAAAAATCACTACATGAATTTGGACTTATGTTTTTACAGATGCCAATGTAAAATTTGACATAAAAGAAGCTCTTTTAGATTTAAAGGTGCAACGAAGAGATTTCAAATAACAGGTGTCCCTAAAATATCGAAAAGCCCTGATTTTTGCACTGATGGAAAGCTCTCCATCAATAGTGTCCCCATCTAGATATTTTAAACACCGGTTTAAAGTTGTGGTACTTACTTTTTCATAAAGTGTTTGTTTACTTTTTCGTAAAGTGTTTACTTACTTTTTCATAAAGTGTATAGATGAAAATTTTAACACTAAAGAACAGGAAAACAAACACAAAGAATCATAGTAATGACTCTTTTCAATAATTATTACTATCTTTCTCAAGTTTACAAATACCAATTATTTCCATCAGCCTAGCTTTTTTCTTATGCACCATACCTTAATGTACAATATATTACTGTAACTTTCAGCATTGCTCGCATTTGATTGCCACCATTATTACCATGCCAGACATCAATAACATGACTGATATATCATGTTTTGTATAATCAGATTCTACTGACGACGACTACTTTTGCATAGTGTAACTGGTTCCTGGCATTTTAAACTGGAGATGCCTATATGCAATGTGCCACATACACTGTGTGATTAGACAACTCTTTGGGTCACTTCCCACCCACTAAGCTGAAAACAAACATAATGCAGAGAATATGCAACCTGAACATTTCAAATTCTCTCTCTTAGCTCAAAGAGAAAGGTGGTATTAAAAGAATTATACACGTGTTAAGTGTTGTACATGAAAAGAATGTTTCCTGAAAGATTTTCAATCACAATTTTCTCAGAAACGGTATTGCGTCAGATAAGATAGTATGAGATGTGGGTGACGGTCTGTTTTTCGTTAATTGGGCAGTGTGATAAGCCTATTTAACAGCCTTTCAACACTAAGAATTGGTCATCAGGTGGACGGGTCATGTGTAACCCAAGATTCCACACCAACCTCAATCTACACAACGACAGATCTTTACCACACAAAATACAAGTAGAAACGATTCTAATACTCGACACGCACGTCATGGAAACTAAAGAACAACGGCAATAAACAACTAACCTTGTTAATGTTAAACAAAATCCCATTTTCCTCAAGAGCCAAATCTTCAATCCTTCAACATTACGATAGATTTACCAACTCTAATCATCTCTCAAATTCCGTCCTGCCACTACATCTACACAATTGACAAATTCTTGTTCTGTCGGAATCCTTTTACTCTTTGCAGGACAATATTTTCACAAAACTGGACAGAGTTTCTAAATTTCGTGCTTCATAATACATGTACCAAAAATATCAAATTACAACACATCAAAATGTCTAATAATTTTATTAGCTCAAAACATTTCTGATGAATCTATAATTTGAGCCAGAGTAGAGCTTGTTCAAAGAGCACAAATATTTTCAACACCCACAAAAGTTAGCAACACACAAACTCGCCTTTACACAGGGCCCCACTTCTTAAGCACCGTATAATAAAATCAAGGAGGAGTAGGGATGCGGTAAAAGTGATATGTGTAAACAGGATGGTGATACGCCTGGCCTTTTGGAACCAGATAAGATTTCACAATTCACAGGCTTATTTCGGTCATATTGGTTGTCGGCACGGTGGTGGAGCGCATCATTAGCGTCTAACCGATGGTGTCCGTTTCTATCTAAAAAAAAGCGAAAGAGGAGAAAAAGGAGGATTTTTGGCTGAATTGACCATGCTTCTATAATAGTACTTACCATGCTAATTGTACCTCTTATGCTAGCACTGCACATACATCCATATTTTAATTTCCTGTACACAGTTCAGTAACCCATTTACAATGGTAGCTATAGTGCATTTAATTTTTAATGTAATATGACCTCATTATATTTTCTCTTCACATTTTAATGGTGATGATTCTCTCTTGGAGCAAACACACTCTAGCAACATCATCTGTGTGCACCTTAAGAGCTAGGGTGATTCCTGGCCTTGTAAAACTCCACAGTTTTCATCAGAAGGTCAGGTTCCATCTTAAAGTGAAGATACTATAACAAACTCAGCATCTCAGTTACTTGGTACAGTTTGTGTATTCCTTATCCTTGATGTTAGCGGCCTACTTCCCTGTTGCAACATTTCCTGTTTGTTTTTAGGTCCTATTCATTGGCATACATGTAATGAGATGTCACATCATGGTCAAACAATGAACACTATGATCAAAGAATTCTACCCAAGATATGATTTCTTGCCTGTCCCACAATACATTTCTTTACATGATCTACACTTGAAGGCCAACCAGTGTGACCTCGGACACTGATGAAATGTTAATTGTCATAATGGATTGTGAAAGAGGAAGAAATCTTATGCAGTATTAAAGCATTCACCAACATTTGAGCAAGGTTCTATAGGCCATAGATGCAATAGATAGTCTTACCCACACTACCAGGGTGGATACAAAACTTCTGCAAAAGAGGAGGTTTTGAATTTTGTTTTGCAGTTCACTTGATATTTAACTAGGCCCCTCTAAATC
>JAMKCH010003732.1:0-88413 GCA_023653785.1 Ophioderma brevispina
ACCGGTAAACGCCAATAGAAGCTAATAGAAACACACTCCGTTCCGCGACAGTGCGTATGCAGGCGAGGAAACGGAAATTGATTATACCGCGTGATACGATCGACGATAGACCCTACGTGTGGACGCGTTAGACTAGAGAGATGAGGGCCAGCATTCGGAGGTGCCTCCTCAATCTTACGTACATCGCCTCTCGTCGCTTGTACAGCTCCATGTACATTCAAACCCTTCTCTAACGTTCACGAACATTTAACCCATCTAACCTCTCATTTGCCTCTGAATTTTGACTGTAAAATGTCAAAATCGACATCAATTCTACTATCGCAGGTCCCGCAATATTTTTGTTGAAAAAGTCAACCCACAATGCTTTGCATTGACCTCAGTGTACGACCTTTTGCCGGCAAAGTTTAATGTGGAGTTGATCGACAGCAGCCGGGGAGTATTTACCGGTACACAGCGTCCAATAGAAACTGACCCTTATCCACCTTTTCCTTGCTCTTTCCGGTAAGAGATTTACCGGTAAAATACAGGATCTTCAATAGAAACACGCTTTTAGTTTTCTTTAAGGTGGATGAACTGACTGAAAACCTTGCCCCCCTCCCCACTGGATATTTAATAATTTTCTCATTACCCCAGTGAAATTTAAGGCCTAGGAAATGTTTCCTTAAATTGATGTAATGTACAAAACTGTCTCTAAATGTGTGTGTGTGTGTGTGTGGGGGGGGGATGTGGTCAACCACATACTGTCCTATGGGTCAATTAAGTACACATTTTTGCTTATTATCCAAACAGTTGGACCGATTTAACTCATTATCATGCTTTGAGGTGTCCGAAACGCGATAATATCGGATCCTATGCATGATAATGATAAAATTGGATGATTTGCGCCCAATATTTATTGGTCTCGCTATGAGTTTTAAAATATTGGGCTCGACTGCGTCTCGCCCAATATTTTTGCAACTCATAGCTTGACCAATAAATTTGTGTAATCAGATGTTTTAGTGTTCCATGTTAGGAAGAAACCAACATGAAAAATTGGGCCATGATCAGGTCGCCCACCTTTAAGATAGGTGATCAAAAATGTACTGAAAACCAATTTATCAAAACCCATTAAGTAAAATACTTATGTAAGCAATAACAGCTCATGTCAAGTGCTTGAAATTCAAAATGTTTATGTGGATAGCCACTTTCCCTATAAAATCATTCACTGGTCATAACCATGGGCATTTATTGGTGTGAATAGACGCATAATTTGATATGTCCCATGTGGTATTTTATGGTGACCTACACAGCAAGCGTACGATAGCCTTAGCTTTGTACTGCTGTGCTTCTTGATCGTTGTGGGGTGCAAGAAACCAATTTTGTAGGATAAAGATTTGATGCCCAAGTTAGAGGATAACTGTGAGACTGATTTATTTTGTCTTGAGTTAATAAAGTGCATTTCGTGATTCCAGCACCTTGCTTGTATTCATTGTTCACTAAATGTCCGTGAGAAAAACTTATTCCCAAAATTTGTGTGGATTCTGATTTGCGTTTTGTGTTATGAGCAATTGGCTTGTTCCCACGGTGTTGTAATTTTTGTCAGTTTAGGACAGAAATACAAAAATTGCGAATTTCTTGCAGATCGAATTTGCATGTAAGGATTTTAGGCCTACATGCTATACTTAGGCTAATGGTTTAGATATATAAAATCTCAACCTTTTTTTAGGTAGTCGGGGATGAGGTAGTGGGACTTATGAAATGCCCCTTTAGTTATGATAACCTATAAACACAGGGCTGAAATCTCTCCAGTGCACCATTCTTTGTAGTTGGGCTCTAAAAACTTCATTCTCTCTTTCACACCTTTAAAAGGACACGTGATTCTCCGTTTTCCAAAAGGGAAAAAGCAACTTGATTCTAGTCAAATAAAGCAACAGACACAAAATGTGTGTGGTAGAAATCACCATTTACTTGGGAAGCCCACTTTGTGGACCTTGTCTTGAAAGCCACTTTTTGGCCAGATGGATTATATAAACTTACCACATAGCGTGAAACAAACGATGTATGGCAGGCGAACATCGTCAACGTTTGCAAGAGTCATATATACATTATGAACCCACCACAACACCCTGATGTTGTATATGTTGTGATTCCCAAAGTCCATAACCTAACCAATATCCTAAGTGACATCATCTAAGGGCGCGTTCCCACTAGGATGTTTGGTACCAGGACCTGGTACTCGCTTGCTACATCGAGCCCCTCCTTGCTAAGTGGGAAACGCGTTTTAGTGATCTGAGCTAATCCGAGATCGGCGTCCGAGGACCACCTCAGGTAGGTCGTCTCGGTATTAGGACGGGTAACAAATTGCACAGTGGGAAGCGTTTGTACATCGTACGTGGGCCGGCTCACCATATTCACCGCGAAAACCACTTTGCCGGGCGGTGAGCAAGGCCCGGGGAAAGCAAGGCCAAAAATGATGAAACAAAATCGTATTTTAACTGTGACTTCACCAAATATACCCTTGATGAAACAATCTACAATTTCTTCCTGATTAGGGTTCTCCTATTTGTATCAATTTTCATTAAGTATTAAACACGATACTGAGGAGAGCCAGCGGTGAACAACAGCGGCTGACGGAAATCAGAACACGTAAACAATGAGAATCGGTTTACGATGAATCTGGAAAAACAATGGATACGGTCACACGCATCACGCCGATTTATTCAAAATGATCAGAAAATGATAGCCTAGGACGATGTTCTTGTGCGACCAGCAAGTGTTTGACATATTTTCATCAGAGAATCTATTTGTTCAATTCAAGTATCAACCGGGGAGAAAGAGCAGCATCAATTTTGGCAAAATTAAACTAGTGGACCGGAATGTAAGGAACAACATCCGGGTAAGTGGGACCGATACTACATCGGCGTTTGGCACAGATGGGAGTACTTTATCGCGACAGTGAAAACACGAAATCAATGTGGGCCAAGCCCACTTCTATGTGGAATCAGACCTAGGTCCGAGCACATGTTTATAGTGGGAATACGACCTAATCTATGAGTAATATCAAGAGACAGGTTTGGTGCAAGATGTTTTCCTTATTGGTTTATATCATATCTTAGATGTTTTGAAAAACAGACCAGAAAAGCTGTTTGATCTATCATTTAAATCCCTTCTAAGCTGATATGCCACCAATAATTTTCTAAACTGAAAAAATCTAATTTTGGTATATTTCAGGAGGGAGAGAGTACAACACTAATTCAAATCCAGTCATTATATCACATAGTGCCGACTTTGTAGTTATCACCCATAAAAATTAGGTAGTTAGTAAAAACAAAGTGTTAAATCCAGTTTTGTCCACACAGTAATGGGGGTGGCCGGATTACCTCACATTCACAGCAATTCTGCTGTGTGACGGATTTATAAAGAGATAATTGACTGGATACCCTTCCTTACATCAATGTGAATGGATGGCCGCAACCATTAGCTTTCCAGAGCCAACACCCTTATAGGTAGATATTCTTTTTAGTTCTACAAGCGTAACCTGCTACCCTCCTCATCAGAATTTATTAGAAACTTGATGGGGGTGAGGTTCGCCACGACAACCCGCGCCTGGGAGTATACCAAATACTACCATTGGTTAGAGGGAAATATGGACATATTTTCCCGAAGGATTGGCGAAGGGCCCCCGCCCCCTGTCCCCCCGAACGAAGGGGAGGGGCTTGATATGGATTTAGGCCCGAATCCAGTACCAAGGGAAAATAGTGTGAACCTAGTTCCACACAACGATATAAACTATGTAGTATTTGTTTTATTACCACCACTGTGCTCTGGGTACAGGTTGTAGGGAAAAGGGAAAACAGTCAATCTATTTCTTGGGAAATAGCTCGCCTAAAGGAATACGCCAATGAAATAGCATGTATGTCATGAATATTCATGAGGTTGTAATAATAATACTGTACCAGGGGTACCAGTAGCAGGCCCTAAAAAAACCTGACACTGACATAAAAAACCTGACTTGACGCACACCGCAAAAAAGATATAAAGATGAAGCTTAAACTTAAAGCTTGTTGTTTGAAAATCCATGCAAAAATTTAAACTGGAAAGTATGAAACTTGTAGGGGTCACACAGTGATTCACAATGACATGTCCTAAATAAGTAATAAAAAAGTATGTCTTACCCTTTTCTAAACCCTACAAATAGTTCCTGAAACCAAAAAAAACATGTGTGAGGAATTTCTACTTATAAATCACATATTAGCAATGTGATTTTCTGTGTTCCTTTTCAAATTATAATTGGGGTAAACTTGTCATATTTTGCTGAGCAATACGGGTATAAACTGTCATCAATCTCTGCATGCTTGTTCTCTTTCCGTTTGTCGATTCTTTGTGCTCGGTGCATGTTAGGAGAGTTCAATCTCATGTTTCT
Source organism: Ophioderma brevispina (assembly GCA_023653785.1). Taxonomy (NCBI): domain Eukaryota; kingdom Metazoa; phylum Echinodermata; class Ophiuroidea; order Amphilepidida; family Ophiodermatidae; genus Ophioderma; species Ophioderma brevispina. The sequence goes on from JAMKCH010003732.1 coordinate 4,403, forward strand.
ATATGCTGTAGGGTAAGAGAAACATGTTATTGCTCGTGCCTACTGCAGGTCTGAATGTCGCAAGTGCCAGCGTAACATATCGCATGAATGCAATAAAGTCATAAGTACAATAGCTGCCATTTGTCAAATTCCCACCAAACATACTATTATGCCAAGTCTTTGGTCAGCGGCTCTTGAAATGGTTCTTCAGGCGACCATGTCACCTAAAAACCATTTTAAGAGCCACTGACTCAAGGAAAGACAAATTGAAAGTCATCCAAATATATGGCAGCATACATATGTATCACATGGCAGCTATTGCACTTACGACCTTGTTGCACTCGCATGACGATACATTTCTATCATTTCACTCATGTATTTCATATTTTTGTCTTATGTTATTGTGACATTTTACAGAGTGTTTACATGTACAAATTTAGACCTTTTCAAAAGGTTCAATTGTTTGTCCAGATGCATTATGTACAAAGATTGTCTGGAAACTTAGACATTGCATTCCAAAAATATTATAATTGTTATATATTAGAATTGAGAGTGAGGTATACCTGCTCGCTCGATAAATTTTGTTATGGTATTTTTGTATCATAACAAAATAGAAGTTCTGCCATATTTAATATTTAGTTGTAATGCAGAGAAAGATGGTGATGACAACGATGATGTGATACTATTAACTGTATTCACATATTTATATGGTACTTTAAGCCTCAAATGTACTGTTATGCAATGAGTAAAGGATAAAGGAATAAAAACACTTTGGAGCAGTAAGCAAAGCATACATGATAGATAGTGCACAGTAATTTGCATCCAGAAACCCACCAGCAATTGAAATTTCCCAGCTGAGATGAAAAAGGTCAGAGCCCCTTGGTAAGGTATAGTTTTTCACATATACAAAGAGGGGTTTGACAGAGTAAGCATATCCCAAAACAGGCGCGGATCCAGGGAGGGGGCGGAGGGGGCGCGCGCCTCCCGCGATCCCAGTAATACTGCAAAATCTTGCAAAATCAGACCATTTTGGACAAGTTTAGCCTTTCAGCCCCCCGGTAATTTTGACGTTTTCAAATCCTGGATCCGCCCCTGCAAAATGTAACTTTCAAGAGATGATATGCTGTTATCGAATTTCAAATTAAAAGAAAAATGACAAATCCAGGAGAAGAGGGAATAAAAAAAAAGCAACATTAGCGGAGCAAGTGCCAGAAAAATACGTGCTACCACGTGCAATAGGCTCGATAGTAGGGGCATAAAGGAGAATCCCATTCTCAAAGTTTGGGGAAGAAGATTTTAAGATGTTTTTCTACAGCTTGAAGCAGAGATGTAACTTTTCCGCAAATTTCCCGAATTCCGGATTTTTGGCCATCAATAAAAAAAATTCCGGAAATGTAAAAATATATATTTCTTTTTTACTTTTTTTTCAATTTCTGAGATCAAATTGTTAATGATAAAGGTAGAACTGCATCAAAAACCAAGTTTAAAGTACCAATTTATTTTGGAGAAGGGGGTCTTGTACCTTAAAATCGCATAAAAAATACGTTCCGTGGAGCTCCGCCGGATGATACGCTAAAATTTGACCTTGCCGTCAGTTCAAAAATGTTGGATTTTCAGGAAATGGGACAACTCCTCTGTTGCATCTCTGTTGAAGGTGTGCCGAATCAGAATTTTTGGTTGTGATAGCCGTGGGAAATTTGGGTTGGTCTCGAACCATGGGTCCCAAGCCCATCACAGGGAAATGACAATGTCACTGGCCCGGCTAGCGATTTTGTGCACATAGGTGTCTTTGTTTGATGATGCACTCACTACATCCGGGACTTAGGATGATGCACACGCTACATCCGGGACTTACAGCATTTATCTCACTCGGTGCTAAGTCCACCGCCGAAAAACTGTGGATTGACGTCAGGAAGAGCATCCGGTCAATTATCTTTTGCTCCAATAAATCCTCACACAGCAGTATTGGTGAGTGTGAGGTGTATCCAGCCACCCCCGTTTAGCGGGGACAAAACCAGATTTAAAACTTTTTTTTTAACTTCACTAACAGTGCAGTGGTATTTTGTAAGATTTGGTAGCATTAGGATTAACATTTTAATTGTGATATGTTCAGTTGTCCAGAAATTTAAGTAAATAACATCAGTTTTGCTTTGGAAATGCTGTTGTATCCATAGAAACCTCAGGCAACCCCACCAACCAGAATTTGCAATGCAGTACAACTTTGAGGCTTAAAAAGTTATCATTATCGTTTTCTGTATATGACAAAATTTAGATGGACATTTTTGTGTGTGTGATATTGCATGTTTAATGTTCTGAAAAGAGTGCCCAAAACTTTGCCTAAATAAGGTGGTTGTTATTTGCCCTTTTTCCACCCGACTTAAAGACACTATCATTGATTTATCCGACAGATTTGAAATTTGCAGGAATAGTGTAAACGTGAAGGATTAGTCGGTAGAATTCTCATAAGTTAATTTTTCCAACTGAAGAATTAACAGAAAGGAAGAAAATGGCAGTGCTCAAAGATACAAATCTCCATTCAATTACGTGTTGTAGAAAGTGTCCAAAATGTTAAGATTCCACTTACTTGCTTGTTCTTGAAAATCAAAAACAGAAACAAACATCAAACAAAAACTCCACCAAAACAACCTGTGTGTTATCAACCTTTCATTGCAAGGTTGTCAAATTAGCCGAATGTCTAGAAAGGAAACAATTTGACCAACTGATACACGCTGCCAATTTGCGAGCTAAAAGGGCAAAACAATTTTTCCAAGGTCTTATTTGTGATGAGTGAATTGCTTGTGTAAGATGTTTGTGTAGTAATATATTTTGTTTCTCACTGATTTCCTTGACAACTTTGCACTATAGTAGAAGCTTTGATATGTTTCATTTCTATATGGTCAGTTCTTGGTTTAGCTGGTTTCCACACATATTTGGTAGCATCGAGTCAAACAACAAATGAAGATGTAAGTATGCAGATATCAAATCTTTGGAACCTTCATTCAGACTGAAGGTGTCTGGATTACTGTAGTTACTAATTTACATATGTATAATGCATAATTTTATGTTATTGTGGGATTCAACTGTAACTAGAAGGACCACTTAGCAATCTGTTGTCACACTGTGTGTCTGTGTACGTGCATGTGGGTGCGTGTGTGTATGCGCACATGGGTGTGAGTGTGATAAATAGGTAAAGTGAATGTTTACCCTGAAATATATGTATTTTCACAAAAGTCATTCAGGATAATCCTTGACACACAGGTCATGTAAGATGGCCAGAGATTTGGGGGTCAAAGGTCATGTAGGAGTCATCATGGTCATGGCAGCCCAATCATATTCCCAGATCATGTAAGATGGCCAGGGATTTGGGGGTCAAAGGTCATGTAGTTATCTCAGGGTAGACGTTTCATAAATAGAAGTCCCATGGATGCAAATGAGGTATTGCCATTCATTCCGTCAAGCGCTGCTGCACAGCGCATGACGGAATCAATTGCAATACCTCATTTGCATCCATGGGACTTCTATATGAAACGTCTACCCATCTCAGTGATGGCAATCTGCTCATATTCTTTGAATATAGTGATCGTGAAAGCTGAGAAGTTTACAATTCTAGTTTACCTGTCTCATGCATGCATGAGAACATCAAATTGACTGTGAATGACTATGAACTGTAAACTCAGCTTGAAGCTAACTATTGTTGTGCCGAAATACCCGGCTGCCGAAATACCCGGTGCCGAATTTACCTACTTTCGGCAGTGCCGAAGTACCCGGGCATTCGGCAGAGGAGAAGGGAAGTGGAAAATAACGTGCTGTTGATGTGTAGAGCACATGTTTACGCATTTTTCGTGATTTTATGCATATGGACAATTCTACAATGAAACTCATTAAAAATCAGGCTTTTGGCATTTAGGAACAAGCATTTATGTAATAGTAGACGTAAATACGATGTTGTAACGCCAAAAGCACCCACATAGACCCCATGAAGACCCCTGGCTAAACATTCGTTTAGCAAGGTAGCCGAATTCGGAAACAATGTATACGTTTTTATATGCATTGATTGTAAAGGTCCCATTTATTGATTAGGCCGGTTGCAACACGGATTAGGTTTAGGGTTGGGGTTATAGGGCCTATAGGACCTAGGGTTAAGATTAGGGTTAAGAATTAGGTTAGGGTTTGGTTATTAGGGCCCGGTGCGTGACACAAATATTGCCGGGGATTTTCTACCCCGTTTTTCTACTTGAAAAATAAGAGGTTATATGATTTTATTTTTTCTGATGGGGGGGGGGGTCATGTTAAATTATTATTCAGTAAACCAAGCACCTATCTTCATATTAGGCCTAAATCATATGATCTACCTAATTGTGTGTATGGGATGGCGGCCGGGATGGCCGATTGGTGTGTGGGTTCTATGCAATAGAGCCTATGTAACTTTACATTGGGGGTTATGCAATTTTCCAAACACATCTTTCAATTCCTGCAGCCCCTCCCTTGTAAATAATGAACAAACCCTAAAATTATTAGTTTAAAGCTAATCTTAGCCTGTCGTACGAGCTGAGTCAACTGAACACCTATTTCGTGTCATTATGTGTCCGTACAGCCAATTGACATAAGAACTTAGTTACATCCAACAACCGCACGCTGTAATAAGGATCCCTCTGTGCCGAACTACTGGGATAACCCATTGTTTTCGGCAAGTAACCCTGCCGTTCGGCAGGGTTATGACCTAGCCCGCATTTTCGGCATGAATAATTGCCGAAACGCCGGGCGTTTCGGCAGATACCCCTGCCGTACGGCAAGGTAATCTGCCGAAAGACCGGGCGTTTCGGCATAGCCCGGTATTTCGGCGCAGCACTATTATATATAATGGTTACTAATAATCACTGGCTGTGATTTGAAAGTGACTAGCTGTCACTACTCAGACTGTTCTATTTTAAGCCATTTTACCAGTGCAGACAACCGGCATGTGTATACACGTTTTAAATACAGCACATGCTCACGCATCACAGTTAGGTTTAAATCTTCAGCTCACAGATGTAATTTAGTACAATAATGTTATTGTTAAGAGGGGTGTTATTAAAGGGGAGTGTGCCAAAAGAAGATATTAAAGGACACACAACACTAAATCACCACGCATTTCATGTAATGGTTTTGCTTCCGGTAAAAAAAACCAGCTAATTTTGAGATGTTTTATGGTCGTGTGCGAGTTTCTGAAGACTGTAATGCCATATTATGTTTCAAATAAAAGATACCTGTGTCTTAAACACATTGGGTACAGTGAAATTTAAAATTGTGATTTTCACATAGAAGTAGGCCCTCGGTGTATGAAGATGGCATTTTTTAAACTAGTTTGCAGGATTGAAAATAGGTGGAAAATGGCACGGCCGCTATTTAGGATCTTGTATTAAAAAAAAAAACGAATTGGAAGACCCCCCCCATACATTGAAACGTAATGTTAAAGTTGCAATGCATATATAACTTGATTGCAAAATATTGCCGTTCAGTTCAAAATTTCACTTTCAAAACAGGTATAATTGTGTGTATTGGAATGGGGGCAGTTTTTTAGTGGTTTGTGCCCTAAAAAGAACTGAAATGAACCCATACTACAATCATTTCCATTTGTTTGGAATTTGGAAGTTTACACTATGAAAAATGCAGGAGAAATGAATATACTTTCACTGTTAGCTGATGGCAGTGACATCACTGCCACTATTCATTGTGCATCTGGCATGCTTTTTGGCAGATGTTGAAAGACATGTGATCAGCAACTTGCATATCATTGCTCTTTTTTCTCTAGTCATGTTTAAAGACGTGACAGCTGCTAGGTGGATAAAAACCTCTTAAGTATGAAGTAGTCATGGACAAGTGCATGTAATGAAATTTAGTCATATTTATTTAGCAAAATCGAAAATTATGTACGATTCTATACACCCCAATTCTCCCAATGGCCTGAAGGTCCATTCATACTTATCGCATCTGCGTTGCTGTGAGTTGCGGAGCCAGAATTGCAGTCTCTTTGCAGAATACTACATTGCAATAAAGTTAAATTCATTTCAACTGGATTTGTGATGCATTGAAATATTGCGGCATTAAAGTGATCAATATATCGGCATAACTCGCATGCGGTAAAGTATGAATGGACTTTTAGTTTGAGTTATGCTTGTGTAGTTGTTAACCCCGGACTGATGAATATGTGACTCTGTTTTAAAAATAGTAGATTTTCCAATAAGGTTTAAAAGTACGAAATGTTTTTAAGTAGAGTGAGGAGTAAAAAGTTTTTCATAAATTTCCAATTGTCCATCCAATTCCTCACCTATCGTTAGCATTGGCAATCACACAAGTTCATTCCAGCATCCCACAATCCGGCAAAATGATATATAAGGCCTTTTTTATGTTCTTTTACGCAAAAGTGATCATATATCGGCATCAATATCAATCGGCATAACTCTCATAGCGTAAAGTATGAATGGGACTTTTAGTTTGAGTTATGCTTGTGTAGTTGTTAACCCCGGAAATGATTATGTGTTGGTGACTCTGTTTAAAATAGGTAGCTTTTCAATATAGGTTTAAAAGTACAGAAATTTTTTAAGTATAGAAAGTGAGAGTAAAAAGTTCATAAATTGCCAAAAATTTGTCCATCCAATGTACTCAAACTTTAGCATTGGCAATCTAATACAAGTTCATCATCCCACATCCGGCACAAAATGTGCTAAGGCCCTTTTTTTATGTAATCTTTTTCCGCAAAAGCCATGCAGTAATTTTTGATTGTAGGGCCTGCCTTTCACAGTTAAGTTGATCACAATATATTTTTAAACTGCTAAATCTTTATTAATTGGATCTGTAAGAATCAGAATAACACACGTCATAGGGTAATTGTGGTTGGTTTGTTGGCAGCCCTTTTCTATTACCATGTAAGGCAGAAATGCTCGTGAGTTTTGGGGCCTTTTGAGTATTACAGTGTAGTTTTGCTTAGGGGGTCCCGCAATGAGTTCACATCTTTGATCACATGCCTATGTTTAAGAAAAACTAGACAAACCACTGATAACAAAAAATTGGGGCACTGACCTAATTGGCAGTACAGTTATGTGCCGTGTGCAGCAATCAAGACCCCTAGTTCCCACCTCTTCTGCAGTTCTTTAGTCCCCTGTTCCTGTTCAAGTTCTTCAGTTCTTAACAAACACCCTCGTCCGACCAAGGGGGGGGGGGGTTTGGTGGTTACCACCCCGCACAATATTCTTCCCTTGTCACAAAAAAATGCAACGAATATGTGTAAGGCTTTTATTTAATTGTAAGTTCATCATTTGCGTCATTTTAGCGGAAAAAAAGAACTTGGAAAGTACCACCACCTTCAGGGCTGTCAGGGTGTCCCGTCAAATTCGCAAGGTGAGGGGGGGGTTGCCACCCTTCCTATATTTTACTCTCTAGCGTAAAATGGCCAAGATTTGTTAGGTATGATACCTAACTGTAAGCAAATACTGACAATATTTTGTATTTCTATGTTTTGATATAACAATGTGTATGCTCACTTTTGCACCCGTCATTGCCAATAAATAACCACTTGCTTGCATGAATGGCAAAATGGTAAAAAAAAAAACCTTGAATTTGGAAATTTGCATACAAATACGGTTTATAAATTGTATTGGTAAAAGTGTGGATATGTTTGCACTGAGATACGAAACAAGATGGTCTCCCCCCCCCCTGAATTTGAGATTTGCTTACAACTGTTATAATCATATTGTTTGAACTGATATGTTTGCACTGAGACCAACAATTAGATGTTTGTCCCCCCCCCCCCGGCTAAAAATTTTGGAAACAATTTTGCTCCTTTTACAGCTTAACAGCATAGGATTTGGCTGAAATTCAGTTTCCCACTCTTAAAGTGGTAAAAAAAAACACCCCAACCCCACAGCAATATCCAACGATATACTACTTTCCTAAAAATTCATCAATTTTAAGACCACAATTTGGTGCTTTCTGGTCTGCCGCACAGAACCCCTATCCAACCAAAGTTGAAAGAATGGGAATGTTTTTTTATAGTCAAAAAAAATAATATTTTTATTTTTCTTTTGGGGGCATTCAAAGATACATTAAAAAATCTCCTATCACCCCCTTAAGTTTCCTTTAGAACGGTGAACCAATTTCTTAGAGATTTGTATGGAATCTATCAGAGTCTTATAAATAAAATGAAAATAGAGTGGAACCCCTTTAACACAAACTCTGTGGGACCAGGTTTCAGATGTTACTTGTGATTTTGATGCATAACTCAACATACAAAAACCTTGCACCCAAGAAATGGACAGAAAATTTTTTCCCCCTTGAAAAAAAAACCTTTTTTCCCCCCACACCTCAAATGATTTCCTATAACATGTGTATACGGTAGCTTTTATCACAATTCTAAACGCAGAGTAAACATGTAACTGTGAACTGTAGAGCATTCACTCGTTTTTAATCATGCTGTTTAGGGCATACACTATAATAGCCTTATGTATTTCTATATAGGTTCTTTGTCCATGCAGTCCGTTACCTATATAGTAGGAATATGGATGTATTTTCAATAAAATTTATACAGACTCAGCAATTCAAGGCAATTTTAGGAGGGCACTCATATTTATGCAGGGGGGTTAAACTTTTTTTGTTGGTAAATAATTTTGAATTTGAAGTTCCCCCCCGCTTCACTTTCCTTAGGCGTATGAAAGGCATGTTATGTTTTCCCGTAACCCGCCTGCGTTATAATTTCTGCCCGCGTTGTGAGATGCTGAAATGCCTTACAGAGTTCATTATTTTGTATTTTAAAGAAATTCCAGTTTCTTCTTGTGATCACAGCTATGAACATGATTTTAGTAGATTTTAAATCAAAGAACAGTTGCAAAAAATTTTTTTAAATGTAGGGTGGTGGTTTTATGACACAATATTGCAGCTATTAGAGCATGCTGGGAGGTTGGTGAAATGGCTGTTTCTTCAAAATAAAACGAATAATGAAAAATAAATAGTTGCCTCATTATGATTTGTAAAAATCTAGCGGGAAACATAACATTGACTTTCGTTGGCCCTTAACATTTCATGAAAATCTTTTCCATTTAAGTTAATAATCACCCTCTTTCAGGAAAATGTGTCATGTTCCCCCCCTCTCACTTAACTGATTACAAAATGTTTTTCGTATTGGCCAATACTCAAGTTGTGGTTGACCACTTAATACCACCACACTGTCCTGTAGGCCAATTAGTTAAACATTTTGGTTTCGACCTGCCCAACAGCGACTGGATCATTTACCGATCATATTATCATGTTTTGAGAGTCCAAGTGGTGGGAAACTATCGGATCCAAAGCATGATAATGGATTAAATTGGATATTTAGCCCAATCTTAAATGGTCTCGCTATAGTTTTAAAATATTGGGCTCGCTGCGTCCTCGCCCAATATTTTTGTAACTCATAGCTCGACCAATTAATTTGGGCTAATCGATCCAATTTTATGATCATTATTATGTTTTGAGAATCTTATGCCATATTACTATTACACATTGCTGGGAAACCAATTAAAACAACACTTCTCAATAATCTACCACTCTCTCGAAACTTGTGTCCAAATACTTCCACACTTTGGATCAATCCCCCTTAAACTTCATTGAATTTAAACCAAGCATTCGTAATGCTAGTTTATGTCTGTGCCCCTGGTACGGAGATAGTGCTAGTATTTAAGCCAATGAGTACATGAACCGCTAGGTAAACCAATTTGGTATTCATTACGGTGGCCGCCATGTTCGTCGAAGAACACGACATAATGCCGGTGACGGCGGATCAGGACTAATTATGTTACCCGGAGGAAGTAGGTAGCGGCAAGTGGTAGCGTGTGCACATGATTTCCGGTCATGTTCATTGTCATGTCAATTTTGCAGCGATCATGTCAAGGACGCGTTTGTTTGTTTATTTATGCGAGTGCTGGCTATTTTTTGTGGTGGCAGTAGAGTTTCAACAATAAAATAGATTGATTAAAGGTGTGGATAGTGCCCACACCAGGAGAGAGTACAGCCGCGCTGTTGGAGTAAAGATTTCAGGTCAGGTAAAGCACAAGCTGCAAAGGTAATCGCGATCCAGTTGTCAGTACAGTAGCAATGTGGCCGAACTTGGTGTACTCGAGTCTTTGGGAGGCAAAGAGCAACTAGCGAAGGAAATCTTGAAGTTGAAACAATTTTTGTGACGTCCGCCACGACGATGGGAGAATAATTAACAAACTGGATCTCCATAAAACATTCAGTTCGTCGATATAAATCGTCACTGAAGAGGTGACGTGTAGACAGGGGATTGTTATTTTTGACAGAGACATATTGGCCCCGGGGTGTTGGCCCAAGTCATGAACTGGCAGCTTAATGAAGGTGTATATAATATTGGCTAACAAGATCTCAAACATAATCAATGATTAAAATTTAGATTTTGTGTTCGCCCATACCCAAATTTATTGGTCTCGCTATGAGTGAAAAAAATATTGGGCTCGACTCGTCTCGCCCAATATTTTTCAATCATAGCTGACCAAATAAATTGGGTTATTGGATTAAAGAATCAATTTATACAAAATTTGTACCTTTTTTTTTTTTTTTTTTTTTTATTACCTGTGCTTGGGCCTGGTGGGTTGGAAAAGAAGAAAAATTACAAAAGAAATGCCACCAGGACCTCACAACCAAAATCAATACATGTGCCAAGAATACAGAAAAATTGACATATTCTAATCTTACAATAACAGCTATCACAGGCACATACAAATCAAAGGCTCATCCCGGTTGACAGAAATCTAAACATATAGTCAAAAGCATCATCAAAAATTCATACCAAGTCAAAGGATAAAATGTAAACAAACAACACCACCATTTGTATTAAAGTGCAAGTAGATTCAAAAATAATGTGGGAATAGCCACATGCCTGGTTAAAAAAAGCCATAACACCAACGGTTAATGACCTTTTAACACAAAGCTGCATAAAAATCAAGTCACGGAATGCCCCTTTTAAATTCAGTACATGTACGACAAAAATATAGTAATAAAACAACACAATGTGAGCGTCCCATTTGCACATACAAAAAACAGTTGAATATACTCAGTACAAACAAGTGTGCATGTACATTGCATATGCCAGTAGACAGTCATCATATCCTCCATCATAATATGTAAGGAATGCAAACATTTAATTTTGACGGTGACCATAACTTGTAACTTTCAAGCCTAAAACAAAACATATTGCCCCATTTTATTATGAAAACGAAAATTCGATTTCTTCCTGAGAGGCAGTCAACCTTATGCCTTCTCGGTCACTTGAACCAACTCTTTAAAGGACCAAAATGACTCAGGTCTATCTCCACGTTACATCGTAAATATAAACGTTTTGCCAAGTAAGATAATGAGATTTTTTAAGTAATTAAAACTCACTCATTGACACAGTCCAAAAACCAAACCACCTTGGCAGTTAATTGCCATAAATTTATCCCAAATCTTTACTGATCAAGGAAATAATCTATTCAGATTCTTTAGAACATTACAATCCCACATGACGTGTTTATGGTTTCTCTCCCCATACCGCAGAACACACATTCCTCACGATCACTCAAAACCAACTTTTTCAAAAAGCTATTCGTTGGGGAATATTGTGAATGGTCTGAACGAAAATATCTAGAATAAGTATAATAGTAATTCTAAAAGCCATAGAGTAAATATCAACCCAGGTATCAATCACCTCTACAGTATTATAAATAATCAATAGTATAGAATTCCAAAAAATGTTGAGAGGTTGGGGATGCACCTGTCTGAGGTAGATTCATATGCACTTTTACTAGCTCTCTGTGTTTTCATGAGTCGGACAACACGGTGGTCAGATTCCTTTTGACTGCTGTCTGCTGTAACAGAGCGGAGCACTCATTCTTACAATTAAGCTGACTGTATTTAACTAACACGCATACAATTGGACACAAAATACATTTATAAGTAGGGACTTAGTTTTAATTCAGATTAAAACTCATTAAATGATCTTTTTGATAGATCAGAGATATAGTTAACATCGCTTTTACTCCAATTCTTATAAAAATTACCTCTTTCTGAATTAGACGGATCTTTGAGCCTTTATACCCAAATTAACTTTGTCACACAACCTCATGTTACCTCGTAATTTAAACCAAACCTTTAAATCACAATCTTGTAAGAAAAGATTACTGATATGATCCAGCTGCAAATCGGACAAATTGTTAGGCTTCACATTGCCAGATCCAAACTTCCACTAGGTTTTCAATTTCCCTAGAAACAAAAATTTCCACATTTACCAACAGTTTCTGGGTCAATTATCTTTTGACCCATGTATGTGAATTTTAATTGCATCCATAAAAATGAAAAATATGGTTATTTTGATATGTTTTCTTGTTTCAAATTTTATTAAAACTTGTCTCCCTACTAATCTTATCCGGTTTTCTATTAAGATAAAAGTAAAAAATGCCTCTCAATTTTTTTCACAAATATTTTATCTGGTGGATTGGTTAAACGACAAGCGGTTATGTTATTGTGCTACGGCTAGTGACTTAATTACAACCACATTTCCAATAGGGGTAGACCCCTTGATGACCACATGTTTAGGATATGCTCAATTTCAATAATGCATTTTAATATCAGGTCCAACATTTATCTTGGTTTAAAGATTGGATACCCTAAAAATGTGAAGGACCTTTAGACCAATATTAAAAGTCATTTCGGAAAATAAATGGTATGATCATTTTTAATCGGAACCCAATTTTCAAAATAGCATGATTTAGTGTAATTACAACCAACCTGATCTGACCCAAATTTTTATGAGCTTAGTAGAATACAATAAGGATCTTTACGACATCCAAAATGAATTTGTGGTATCATCCGCATACTGAGTAAGCGTAAATTCCTTATGACCATCACTACGTACCTTTAATGTTTTGATTATTCCGTACAGCACTAGCGGGATCTCGGCACATAAAAATAAAAACGTAGCTGCTCAAAGGGCAACATGGTCTCCAGACTAACGGGTCAAAAGTAAAAATAGACAATTGACCTTGTTAATATGCAAACTGCTAATTCATTATAGAATAATTTTTTGAAGTCACAGCCAAAAAACCAAAAATTCATAACATTTAAAAACAAAATCCATTCCCAATTTGCGTATGCTTTCTCAAAGTCCAGGAAAAAAAGGATACTGGATATTCATCTACAGTTGTAAATCAATCTATCAAGAATGAGTCGGATGTTTCATCTATGTATCTCTTTGACAGAAAAACCAGGTTGATCATTTGATATTACAGATTTTAATATGGTCTTTAACCTATTGGCAATGGTCTTAGAAGCCCAATTTATAATATGTGTTTAAGAGTGGATTGGACGCCAATTTTTTTTCAACTCATGTCTATTTACCCTCCTTAGGAATTAAAGAAATCACACTCTTCGTTGATCTCCAGTAATACAACCTTTATGTCATAACAATAATTGAAAACAAATCCACAACAATCTGAACCTATTCATTCCAAAAAACTTATAAAAATCTACTGGGTAACCATCTGACCCTGGGGCTTTTTACCATGTCATTTCATTACACTGTTAATGGTACATTTCTTGCAAAAGTTATTTCCTCAACAAAACTATTCGCTCACTCTCTGATATATTTGGGAATCCATCAATTGATATACCTAATTTGGATAGACTTTCATTAGTGGCCCTGGTCATGTTGACTTCCGAGGTGTAAACTTTAGAAATAAAACCTGATCTCCTCATTAAAATATTTTACCTTCCGGAATCACTTCACAATTTTCAGTAATAGCCTATTCAATGATTTCTTGTTATATAACCGTTTCTCTTGATCGACAAAATATTTTGAACCTTTTTCGCCTACTCTATACAATAGGCCGTGATCTTATAATAGCACCTTTAAACCTTTTCAATCAAAAAAAAGAGATTCTAAATTCACTTGTTATATTCTATATCCATTAAAATTTGCTCGGTAGGTCGATTATATTAGCATCAAGAGTATTTATGTCACACTCCAAATTTTCCTCCCAATTCTTAGGTTGTTATGCTTCCGACGAATTGCATATAATTGTTTGCCCCTTATTGGACACATTTTTTAATTGTTTCCCAATTAATATATCAGGAGGTGCATCACCCTTTGTCTTTGACAAAGATTATCATATGAACAGATGAAAACCATACTAGTGTAATCAGGATCTTGTAGCAATGACACATTAAATTTCCACAAGCCTTTACCCGGCTTTTCATGCACTACAAGTTTAGTTGTAATTAGGAATGATCTGAACGAAAACCATAATAATATTAACATCAACAACACGCCCTTTCAAACTTGCTATGTTAAGAAAAAAATCTAATCGACCAAATAATAGGGGGATCATGGTTGAAACGGTAAACTGCAGGTCCGGGGTAGTAATCCTCCAAATATCTACAAGGTCCCTCCTTGCCATGCATCCCTAAAGAATGATTCCGGGACTTAAAATTTGTGTGCTTACGACCTCCCTTCTTATCAATAGACAAGTTCAAAACCCAGTTGTAAACTCACTGCATAAAATAATATATCACACCACGGTATCGAATCATTATCTAACCTTCAAAATAATTTCAGGACAATCAATTATTTGGTGTGCATAGCGGTTTGCAAGTGTAAATAACATTGAGATCTTAATATCAATAATGATAAACCGGCCTTCAAGATCTGTTGACTGTTTTACATCAATATCCAAAATTCTTATTGAAAAGACCTGCAGTACCTTAACTGTTTGATGTACCGTGACTCCATATACATTATAAACCCATTCGCAATTCATTGACGAATATCTTTCAATTAACACTATGAGTTCTTGTAAGAAAATATATATAATTTTTTGTCTTTAACCAAGAAAACACCGCTGCTCTCTTTTGGCATCTCTCAAAACCTTTAAAAAGGGTATGAACATAACGTACTTCGGTCATAGTACCCAGGTGTGAAAGATCATCTTACGTTGAGTATTTAGTTCCAAATTCAAATCCATGATACCCTGTTTAATATTAAAAAGGGAGCTCACATTTACAAAATTCAAAGACCAAAAATATGTGAATGAAACAACGCGATCACATATAAATAATTGCACGCTTACGATTTGTTTAAGTTACACCGGCGTATATCACAGAAGTAACAGTTCATAAAGTCACTGTGATTAAAGTACCTTTTACCACGCATTGCGCCCTAACAGCACAAGTCCTCTTTCAGTTAATCTGAGTAATATCCTTGCTTTCAATTCGCCCCGCAACATCACCATTTTCTTCAATCACTCGTAGGTATGAGGGTAGTTGACATATATCTTCCTACCGGGTTTCTCCTGAATCATTTTTCTGCGCAATTTCCATAACTTTTGTCTTTCTTCTTGTAGTTTTGGAGTAACATCCTCAGTTATTACAAGTTTAAACTTTGCCTCTGGTCCAGGGTAAGGATGCATCTTCAGCATCTTAGCCGCACGCAGAACTCTTTGACGGTCTACGTATGAAAGAAATGCCACATGGATAGGTCTTGGTTTGGATCTTGGAGTTGTGATATGTGTTGGAGTCCGATGTGCCCTTTCAATTCTAATGTCATCACTGTTCAGCTGCAAATTCTCTGCCATTATAGTCTTGATTAATTCTGTGCATTTAACCGATTGATTTCCACCATCTGCCGCTCCTTCCTTTCCCTCAGGGATATTTAGAAACACAAGGTTATTGCGTCTTGCACGGTTTGCCAGATCATCCACCTGAGCTTCAAGTTTAGCAAAGTTAGTCTTGTCCAATTTCTTTTCATTTATCTCATCAATTCTTGCACTAGCAAAATCATCC
This sequence comes from Ophioderma brevispina, assembly GCA_023653785.1. Taxonomy (NCBI): domain Eukaryota; kingdom Metazoa; phylum Echinodermata; class Ophiuroidea; order Amphilepidida; family Ophiodermatidae; genus Ophioderma; species Ophioderma brevispina. The sequence goes on from JAMKCH010003732.1 coordinate 20,222, forward strand.
GCCGCTTCTAATTCCGTCATTTTATTTCTCATAGAAGCCAGTTCTTTCTCCATATCAACAAGACGTTTATGGATCGCATCAAGCATATCCAACTTCCCTATTTGTTCATGATTTCCGCGAACTGTTGAGCGGTCGCCATCTCTGCTTTACCACTGTCACGATCGGCCCGACTTCCAAATTCGGCAGGTATTTCACCGGGATCGTCGCTTGAGCTTTTTCTATACCTTTTTCCCGAATTTCTGGTCCTTGGCATTTTATCTGCGTTCTCCAAATGTTCCAACTGTCTCATATAATATTATTATGGAAACTATCATCTGCATATTTCGCTAAAAAAAACGACGAACTTTTCCATCTATCGGACGCTGTCAGAAACACGTTTTTACCCGTGGTGGTGCATGCTGGGAAAAAAAAAATTTGTACTTGGATGTTTTGGGTGATATACTACCATGACAGGGAGAAAAACACACACACAAAAAAGGCCACCCACCTTTATTTTCTTAGAGAATTTTCACACAATATAAACATCCAAATTGCTTTCAAGTAGAAGTGAGAGTATTGTAGTATGGGTTCACTGCAGTAAGTTTGAATATGTATACACTCTGTAATTCCCGTTGTCTGAGTATTTGGGTATATCATGCACAGTACTCAGAGTATGAGTTCTATTGTCACAGGGACTGCATCTTAGAAAGCAATTAACCCAGAGAAGATTTAATAGAAGCTTAATAGCTCTTCGCCTTGTTTTTTGGTAAACCTTTGTACACAGATTATTGTCCCCGCCGAACGAAAGTTTCGGGAGGGGGCACTATAAAATGGGCTCGTCCGTATGTCCGTATGTAAGTCCGTATGTCCGTATGTATGGTCCGTATGTATGGTACGTGATAAAAATGTTAACCCCCTGGAAATTTGGGCATATATTTTTTTTTGGAGAGCTAGAGTAGCCAAACTTGGGTATATTGTAGGAGGGGAAACCCCGAGTACTAACTATGTAATTCAACCCCCAGGGTTCCTCCCTGGTCTGTCAGGGGGTGGAGGGAAAGGTCAAGCCCAAAAAGGTCCCCAATGCACGAAAATGTCAACATAGTGACCACTGTGTACGATTTATCTGGAGTTCCTGTGAGGGCTCCCCGATGAGGTCACTGGTGGAAAGAAGGGGTTGATGAGTTCTCGACCTATTAGATTTTGGGTGTTAAGTATCTAATTGGCATATTCATGAAAATTTTCCCGCAGGCTTTGTACAAGTTTTATGGAGTGTCTGTATGGCGGTTATAGTGATGTAACTTGGTGAAGGAGTGGGCTGAGAAGTTCTCGACCTGATTTTAGATGTTGGGGTATTTCGGGCAAAAAATTAAATATGCAAAGCGCTAATTAAGTCATGCAAATCTCAGCGTAGTGCTAGGGGGGGGAAGTATACTACAAAAAAGGTATTAACACGTAGTACCCCTGTTTTCATTGAAAGTATTCTTTTTAGTTTTGGTTGTTACACATGGCTAGTCTTTTGGGTTGCCGCCTGTTTAATTTCTTGGAAAATGTGGAAATATGTAAAATTCGGTGTTTCGCCCCTTTCTAGACCTCGTTTGGGGTCCCAAATTTAAAATGTGGTCACATGATTTTTTTCAAAAATAGTGTGGCCAAATTGAATAAATTATTATATTTTACTAAATTTAGTGAATTTGCAGGGATTTGTTGCACGATGAAATTTAAGATTTTCTCGAGTTACTTCACCAAAAAAAGTCACAATTTTTTTCAAATTATTTTGGTGAGCTAGTGGTGGCCCAAATTAAGGGTGGACTGGTACAGTTCTAGTCATCACTTAGTGATCGCGATAGTCGGCGGGGACATATTGTACGCATCGCGTAAATACGAGTTCGCCTTGTTTGTTTTTTGTTTTCTAAATGTAAGCATCTCCAAGGACAATGTAAATATAATATTAAAACAGGCGAAGTCTAATGAAGAACAAAACAAGTCCCATTTGTTTGCTCGTATCCCACAATTCATTGGTATGGCTTTGTGTGGTGTTAGGTGTTAGGACTCTGTTTCAGAAAGTGTGCTTATCCGGGGCCGAGTGTATCCATGATCACGGGAAGCTCAGAAACATGGCCCGCTATTGAGGCTGGGGCGGTTGGGAAACAGTCAGGGGTTTACACCCACTCTCTTATTCGACCCTGACTGCAATGTACATGTACAGTGTGGCTCTATGTACATGGGACCGACGAATTAACGTCCCCTCCGAAGTACGGGATGCTTTCATGCTCCATTTGCCAATTCCAAGTGAACCATTGAGGAGAGCAGTATTCTGTATTTATCAATAGCTGGTATAGGATCAATCCAGAATTGGTAGTACCCGAATATAAAATACCCAGCAAAGTGCCACGACCCCACCGGGATTCGACCCGGGAATTTATGATTGTAAATTTGCGCCAGAGGCAGCACCCTAACCGCTATGGGCCAACGCTCTCCCCACTAATGCAGCATCATACAAGCATTAATGGGAATGGCCTTGTACTACCACATTCCAGTAATGCTGGTTTTAAGGTTATGATTCAAGATGTACCCTGAAAAACAAAAATAATAATAAAAAGCAGCACATTTGGTTATCATTGTGAATTTCACTTTTCTATTACACATAAATGTCCGAAAGAATGATCATGTATTATTGTATTCTAGTATTCGGAGATGTGAAGTTAAACTAATTATCTCTCTATACATCATTTTGAAACGATTTTATAATTTCCCTTTATCTCCTGCAGATATTTGAACAGCTTTAACCATGTATTTGCTTGTTTAATTTTTTTTTCCCCAAAATACGTTGTCAAACCCAAAATGTTTTCCGCTCTATATATTCCCCAGTGTTTGTCCTCCCGCTGATCGCTGAAATGGCAATCAACCGTTATATGATGTGATGGATGTCTTTAGAATTTAATTTTTCTTCTTTTTTTTTTAAGTTGACTATTGATTGAAAATACATTCACTTCTAAAGTTTTTTTCAGAGGCACACTGAGTAAATACAATAAATTAGCTATATATATTGTTTAACGTGAGATTTTCTGTTTCTTCAAAAGATAAAAGGACATGGTCTAAAGGAGCACAAGATACTTCTCCAGAAGTTTTGGATCAGTTTTACTAACTGCTGTGCAGTACTATGGTGGGGCCTTTTTACAGTAAGACAAAACTTGTAGCAGAAGAACTTTGACAATGTTGTGTCGCCGAACCGAATGTTTATGGAGGTACATACTAATCCAAATTCTGTTGTCTGGTCCGTAGTCCGTCCGTATGGCTTGGTTAACCTTCTTTAACATGTCCTGCAGTAAAAACTATGCCTTATTTACTTCACACTTGTAGGGTGATAGGTTGAGGTGCCATCTACAAGTGTCGCTTTTGACTGCATTCTGTTATTCATGCATTTTCATTATCTATTGCATATTTTTCCAGATATTTCGGTTAACCCTCTTTTGAAATGCGCTGCAGGCTACAAACGCAACGCCATCCCCGATTTACTTCAAACTTGCTAAGGTGTGAGCGTGAGGGTCCACAATATCATGTGTAGCTTTGGCTGCATTAATTTGCATACTTTGGAAATTTAATTAGCTTATTTGCATATTGTTTTCAGACCTTTCACTAAACTTTAAAATGTTTCGCCTGCTGGCTAAACGCTATGCCCATTTAATTCAAACTTGTAGGGTGATAGAGGTGAGGTGTGTGTACTTTGGCTGTATACACATATTGCATGTGTGGCGACTCCTCCTGTCTTCGGTACCGTCGGGGTCACGAGAGAGGTCGTCAGCGTCGACGGTGAACAGGCGACTGTTGCGTGGATCTATAGGTCTGCACTGTACTCAAGGACGCATAGGTCGGTTAACCTTTAAATGCTCTGCTAGCTACCCTCGGAGCTAAACGCTATGCAGATTTACGTCAAACTTGGTATTTGGTTTAACCGTTTTGAAATGCACTTCCAGCTACAACATATATAACACTTCTCTCCAGTGTATTTTTCTCTTTCTAATCATCATTCGCCAAACTTCATCATAAAGCAAAAGATCGCGCAACCAGGCGACCCTTGTGGTTCGAGAACCGCTTGTTTTACTTTCAATAATCCAAATTCTTTGCCAGTTTTGCCATTTATTTGATCTGTTTGTGAAAACTTACATTTTGGGGAAATAGGGGGAAACATGTTAAAACTCATTATTTAGTCACAAAGTACTGGTAATGGTTGAAAATGTTGTTACACGTCCCCAAAGCTGGGTGGCTCTGCTTTGGACTCCCCAAACCCCCCAACCTTCAACTTAGAATTTCATAGGATTGCTTATTGACAAAACCGTTCTGGCGCATTATGGTACATGGTCATCAATTATCATTGTTGCACCATTCCATGTCACATAGAGCTGTGCACCGCAGCACGTCATGGATGTTTTTTCGTTAAAGTGTGGTGGTAGACATTGATGAGATATGAACATCCTGAAATATTTTTGAGCGTCATAGTCCATTTCGTTTTCCCACCTAGAGCAAATTGGGGAAATTTAGAGAGGGGGGGGGGTCACCAGCAAAAGTGCCACCCAATGCAAAAAACTATGTTGAGAGGGCCAGATATAATGGAGCCCGCCACAACTTTGAAAATCACTATCCATGGTAATATTTGGGTGTAGAATTCAAATCTGGCATCAGGAGGTTCACAGCTTGTTTACTTTTAGAGTTTTAATGAGGCGTAAATATGTGCCTTTGTTCATGTCGGGGCCAAATTCTGGGGGGTCCTAACTCCAATGTCAGAACATTTTTATTGGGTTCATCTTTTGTCCAATCAGAGTTCCATAGTAGAGACTTTAAACCAATACATTATGGAAACAGTTAAAAAGTAATAAGGTGAGGTACAGCCCCCTTGAAAATGGTATTGTACTTTTTTGATACATTTGGACCCCCCTGAAAACTCACTGTTGACATTCAACACCACCCCCTCACTTCAGATATGTTGAAGATATATCATTAACAACTTTCCCTGAAAGAAGCCTAGCTTGGTTTCTTATTTGGTTCCAACAAAATACCACACTTCAAAGTTACCACACACAAAAGTATACGTGACCCAGAGGGCATTGTACTGCACATTGTATATCACATATACATTCTATGGTGAAATCAGCAAAAGGTTTCTGTGCTGAAACAATGAAGACATCAAGAAAACCAGCTGGTCTTCAATGAATAGTTCTGATGATGTATCTCACATATCTGAAGTAGAGGGTGATGTCATATGTCCACATTGAATTTTCAGGGGGGCCAATATATGTCAAAATGCAAAATTAAGTATTTTTCAATAGTCTGACCACTTATTATTAACCCTTATTGCTTATTATTGCAGCACAAATCCCTGGCAGTGTGACTCAGATGAACAAAAAATGGACATTAAATATTGTTACTTACGAGTTCGACCCCCCAAACTTGTCCCATATAAAGATATTGCATTTTACACAGAACTACTTAAAAGTAAAGGAGCTATCACATTTTTTATGCAGATTTGCATTCTACACAAACCAAAAAAATACCCCGATAGTGATTTGCAAAGTTGGGGAGGTTCCATTACAAGTTTATGTCCTCCTCAAAATTGTCTTTCGCATCGCACAGCATTTTTGATGGGCGACCCCCCCCCCCTAAATTTCTGAGTGCTCCTGAAGGAAAACGAAAAGGCAGTATTAATCCTCAAAATTTCAGGATTTTTCATTTCCCACTCAATATCTATCATCACAGCCAAAAAGAAAAAAAACCATGACCATGCTCGGTGCACTCTAGCTTGTTGCCATGGAATCGCCCCTGTTGTCATTGCCATTGTTGTCATTGTCATCAGCTGCAGTCGAACAATTTTTCTCCATTATTGAGGACTGACTGCAATGTATTTAAAGATGAATTTGCCACTGTGTTTGTTTCGACAACCCATAACAAATGTTGACTTTTGTGCATTGCAGTGTTATAGACAGCAGAGGTTATGCAGTTCCAGAAACACACTGACAACATCCACTACCCACACAGCCACCTAGGCCTAGCACACCCAGCCTACCAAGTGTCCCTTCCACAACGGTCCTACGCATCCATACCCAAACAGCCTCCACCACAGCAGCCTTACCACGCAACATCTGTAGTATAGTCAACAATATGTGCTGTATGCGATATAACAACTTTATAGTTTAGAATGCCCTTCTAGTCTGGTTCAGGATAGATAAACCTTACCTTGCAATGAACATACTTGTGTGCGACAAACATGTGTCCAGAACCTTGTGCTGCATTTGCTAAAAACTCCTATGGTAAGCCTTTTACTTCAACGGTGAATGACAGTTAGGACATTATGTATGTTTAGGATTTATGGAACACATGGGTACAGTCGTTATTCTATTCCCAGTGAAATCCTACATTAGAATTATTTGACCATTGTCATCATGTAAAAAAACAAACAAACAAGAATAGTCCTTAACAAGGACAATCATCTGCGTTAGTGGCGTGATGGTTGAAAAACGAGGTACATGAATACGTAACAGTTACCGAACTTGTTTGGTGCATAAAATATTATTAGCGAGTTACAAAAAATAAATTATTGACCTTTCAAGGAGTTTGGCCAGCGGATTCGTTCCTAAGGGAATGCACAAAACGTATTTTCTTTGCTCTTAGTTAAAGCGCGCTCGAGCAGCCGTGGTCGTCGTACAACGCAACAAAAATAAAGCGTATGCTGACGCAAACTTCACGCGCTGGTGACAATTTTCCCCCGAGTTTTACGACAATAAACGCAGAGCGCAAAAACTACAGTTACAGGCGTAATTTTCTTTGACTGAATTTTTCCACCACTCACTATAGCTATACACCCAAATTTTACCCTTGGTTCCGAAACGATATAGTCTGAACTAAGGATAATATCTGTACCTATTTTCGTACAAATTGGTATACAATCACCCACGTATAGAAATTTCGTTTTGACAAAAGTAACATAAAGCATTTCCCTCAAATTTTGGGCTGACAAGCTCACTGAAATGCACCAACAGGACAAACTATTGAAGCAAAATTACCAAATATGTCTTCTTTCTTGTATGGGGTCCTTAACAGGTTAGAAAATTCATTTCGTTAGATTTAATTGTTTCTTGCACTACCAGAAATGCTCTTCTAAATCATATACGCTACATGAATCCCACCTTATAGGGAAGATGAAAGTATTCACCTTTCGTCGGCATTTTACGCAAAGCTATATTAACCGGTTTGATACGATTTTCTTTTACTTGAATGAATCAACGAAATAGATTATCTTTTTCCTCTAACGAATCATGTTATTACAACCCACTCAAGAAATCGTTATAGAAAAAAAAAAAACCCTATTCAGTTAAAGGTGAAATGAGGCTGGATGAAGCTTTTGCCAGACCTCTATCTGGTCTTCCTTATTTCTTTTTTAACCTATTCTTAACCGAGGCGACTGTGTAATCATCCGGCCGTAGGAACAATTGACTTGACCGGCCCACGCATAATGCATTCAAGAACCTATTTAATATAAAACGAAACAGCCAAAACAACAAACAAACCAACAACTACAACACACAGTTTGATCGAACTTCCTTAAGTTTAAAGGGATACCCCCGCCATGGAGGGCACTGCTATCTTGGAGGTAAATGCTTAGTTATTAGACCATCCTTCCCAGGCCCTAAAATAAGAAAATCTCAGCTGTGCACATTCATATTTTCAGGCTAAAACAAATGCTTAGCACGCAACAGAAGTGCCAATTGGAGTAAAGCCCTTTATAGTAAAGACCAAAGTGTAAATATCCGGTTTTGTCCACCGCTATGGGTTGGGCGGATCCACCCTCACACTTCACAGTAATACTGCCCTCTGCTGAAGATTTTTTATAATACTTTCGTTTTTTGCTCTTTTGGTATTGGCATTTACTGGCACATTTTCAGATGTCACACTGCCCATTTTTCAATCCATCTGCACATATGTGGCTGCCAGCACTCTTTATTTGTAGGGCCTGTGCCAATCATTCTCAGTATCGTTGTCACCTAAGACAACATACCATATTTTAGAAAATTTTCTATTGTCACCAAAAAGACTCCATTTTTTTGAAAAAATGTAAAATCTCCACCCCAAATCTCTTTTTTTAAGATTTGTTTTCTAAACTTTCACTCAAAGCCCCCGTTTTTAGGGGAAAAATGCAAGTTATCACCCGAAAAAAATATATTCGCGTAATTAGGCTGTCTCTCACCCAAGATTCTATTTTTGCACATCCTCTGTCACCGACTGCCCCCGGGTTTGGAAGCGCCAGCCTTACTTCTTATCCATTTGATATTGGTCCCCTCCCTGTTTTAAACATCTCCGTCTATCCGTGCCAATTTTTTGTAACAAAAACTCCCGAAAGGAGGGGTGTTGCACCCCTGTGATTTTCCTTACTAACATCCGCTTCCTATTATTCTTCTTTAGGTCTCAAAATAAATACCAACAATAAATTAAATACCTGGAGACGAGGTGGACAATCCCCCCAGGGTAATGAGGGCGGGGGGGGGGTGGGGGGGGGGTGGGGGGGGGGGGGGGGGGGGTGGGGGTGGTGGGGGGGGGGGGGGGGGGGGTTGGGGGGGGGTAATTTTTTTATTTTTTTAGTGGGGGGGGGGGGGGGGTGGGGGGGGGTTATATTTGGGGGGGGGGGGGTTGGGGGGTGCCCAGTACACTTCCTTTCTCTATCTTCTTCCATCTATATTTTCATCTTCTTCCTTCTTTTCCCTCTTCTTTTCCTTCTCATTTTCTTTTCCTCCTTTTTATTTTTTTTCTCCTTCTCCCTTCTTCCTTCAATTTTTTGCACCCTACCCGATTTTCTTTTATTCCGGGGCAGCTTGCTCCCCCGGCCCCCCACGTGGTTACGCCACTGTGTTTGGACTGCCTTTTTGGTATCAATAGAAAGAGAAGATCATAGACTATCCATTGTATCAAAGGATCTATGATATTTCCTGTTCGTACCGGCAATGTCGGCACGTCTCTCCCCAAGGGGGGGGTTGTTCACCCCCATTCTACTTGGGGGTGAACCCTTTACCTTAACCTTACCCGATGGGATGTTTTATTTGCATAAAGACGTAAACTGTCGCTTGAACATTTATGTTTAAATAATTTGATACACCCAGAAAGGGTTTTTTAGCAAGATGGGGAAAACCTACAATCAATGAAGCGGTTTGATTAGTCTCAATTTTGAGTCTAATCCGAGTGAAAACGCTCTAGCCGTTGGATGTTTTATAAGCAAAAAGAGTCCAAAATGGTCCATAGAGCTTTAGATTATTTTAATCAAAGTCTGGCTTTTAGAGGCTATTATTCATGTATTGTCGTTGTTTTTGTGCTTTCACCGTTATTTTTCAAAAAGCAGGGACGCATTTTTTTTTTTGTCTAATCCAGGGCCTGTGTAGAAGTAACCAGTGGCCGGCGTACTCATAGTCCGTCACAATGGTGACCCAAGGGCAATCGATTCAGGTGACTCTTACGCAACATTAGTTTCACCTTTTATTTAACCTACTAACTTCGTCTATGGAGCCCCCGGACTATGGCTCCCACGGACTATATCTGCTTTCACACCGGTGTTCAACGAAAGTCATCTAGTCCGGCAGGTATAGACTATATGGTGACCATAAAGATACATGCTCCACCTGTTCTACCACCTATGGGTTGCTCACCAGCCCAATGCTTTTCCTTGGATAAACTTTCGTAGATATCGATGAAAGTCCGCAGAATCGCAAAGGCTTGAGCCTCCATATGTATAACCCATATTGAGTATAGTAGAGGGTATCAAGAATAACCAAAGGAGGGTGGTACAAAGAAGGAGAGGCGCCCAAGGGGGGGTAACCGGTAGCGGAAGCCAGAAAACAAAAAGGAAGTAGAAGTGGGCAACGACGGGGCGAAGAGGAGATCGAAGAGGCGGACCGAAACGAAAGAATAAAAATGGCGTGAGGGATTGGCGGTCACTGGAAAGGGGCGGAATATGGAAAGCGTGAACCGGACAGGCTTCACATCCTTCGCCCAACGCTTAATTACTTTTTACCACGCCCCCGGGGAAGGTCACTCCCGTTCATTTTAGCAGGTGTGCGGCCGTCAGGCCGAACCTTGGGCCTTGCTGACTGAACAATAACGTGCAAAATGGGGTTTGCCGAAAATTTTAGAACCCTTGAAGAACTAAATTTGTTCAAATTACCCACAAAAGTGGGTTTTAAAATCAAACTTTTTGCTGAAATGGAGGTTCTTTGGGAACTAAAAAAACATGCTCACATGCCTGGACCCTTGCCGAACTGCGGAACAGCCTGAAAGGGGGTCGTAAGGGCCTCGCATAGGCTACCCGGTAACCACCTTTTTCATTCAGTTCCCCCACCGGACCACGGCCCCTTGAAAAGTTGTAATTGCTTCATAGGCTTATAAATACTTTTACACCATATGGATAATGTTTTTTTCCTATTTATCTTTTTTTCTCTTTCATTACGTGTTTGTTCTTTCCTTCTCTTTTTAACTTAACCGGCCCTAAGTGGGCCTAATCCAAGCGGCCCATGTGAAAATTCCACGCAGTCTATGGTCAGTCCGCCTATGTCCAAGTCTAACATTTTTGGCGAAAAGTTCTACTGAAATATTGGCTATTAGGTCCAAATTTATTTTGGGCGAACCAAAAGAAAATACATAGGCCTACTTCGTCATTTCGTTCGGCAAATCAGATTTTTTTAAATGTAGCGAAACCAACTTTTGTGCTCATCGGACTCATATCCGTAGAAGACCGCAACCGTGATAACGGCTCGACTGCGATGGATAAAAAGCGATCTGTTCTTGAGGCCGTAGCAAGTTCACTCGCGCGTGAATGTTTGTGGTTTCGTGACTAGTTTGCGTCTGATGGTACTCGAACATGTGAAGAACGTGAAAACGAAAATAACTATAAAAGGTCCCTTTTTATATTGTTTTTGCGATATTACAGAAAAAGTAAGTCGTACACCACTTTTTTTTTTTACCATTTTAACGCCTGCAATTTTTGTCCCACAACATAATGCAACAAAAAAAAATCTCGAACAGATTTTTTCCTATGGTGTATTTCAGCATTATTTGTGAATTCCCATAGGTGGGTCCGTGGTAATTTGTGCTCGTAATACCCTTTTGATTGCTTTTTCTCAAAAACGAAGTCGGGACGCCCTTTTTTTATTTTATATTTGTTATCAGTACCGTTGAAAGGACATTTTAAATCAAATTTTAAAAAAAAATCATCGAGAAATAAATCATGCTGGCAAACCCCTAAGCGTAGTTTTTGGCCTGTACATTATAAACTATATAATATGGTATTTACATATCTGAATATGTTGGCAATATGTGGTGAAGATGGCATTTTTGGACGAGGTGTACGTTTAGCAAGTGTTTGATTTCTCATACCATTGTGCGCTCTTAGTGTGGCAGGGGAATAGGGGTAATTGTTTAAACAAAAACAACCTTTGTTTGGCTAAAATAGGTGATTTTAAGTTACAAATTTTAAATTTAAGAGTATAAATTAATAAAAAATGGAGCATTAAGCTTTGGTAGAACAGATTTTGGAAGACCCGGATTTTTTATAAGCAATGTGTTTGTATTTACCAATTTTACATGCAGGATGAGTATTGCCGAAAAATATATATCACTTGAGGAATTACATTATGAATCTTGTTAGGTCTATTTGGAATGTCATAGGTAAATACATAGGCTAATATAATTATCTAACACATACAATCATGAACTATTACTGTAACATTTTGTAACTACCTCATAACACTTACTATCTTCTACATGTTCAGCATGATTCTATAAAGTATAATGAATGTGGTTGACATTTGAACAAAGGTGTTGTGTTTGCCTCTTTGTTTTACGTCACTTTGGCTGGGGATTGCAATATCAAGGGCATTTGTGATGCACAGTCCATTCTTTCCTAACTGCCACAAAGTTTGAGAATTTTAAAAATCATTGCATTGTAGGATTAGTATAGTAGTGTGTTAACTTCGTATTTAGTGTTTTTTAAGCGGAAGGAAATAACAAGACAGTTATCCAGGGGCAGCTTGATGCACACATTTGCATAACATTAAAACGCCCTGTCAGAATCATTTTATTTTGGTAAATATTTTTCCATGGATATAGTGAAACAATAAAAAATGAGTGCTAGGGATCGCGAATGCACCTTATATTTTTCTGATTGATTTGGTTAAGCTGCTACATTTTGCCCTCATATCTACTTCTACTATTACTAGCAAGTATTTTGGTCCAAAAGAAATAAAAAACGTGTCTAATCTACGTCTACGAGTTTCTTCGTACATGAACAAAATACACCGAATCACGCACATCAATTAGGCTCTCCGCGACATGACACCAGCAATATTTGGTGTTTTTCCGCATTATGTCAATAAATAAACTGACCGGGACAAAACCCCTTGTTTTTTTTCGTCCCATAGATCGTTGGTGCAAAACAAAATAAATCCCATTATTAATTTTCTTTGCACAATGGTTCATAATGCTCATATTTCCCCCATGTAATTGTTTGCAGTATACATGATGGTCTAAACATAAGCCTATACCACTGCTATCATGCAAACCTAATATACTGGGCCACTGCAAACAGACAGTTATGGGTAGTCATACGGGCATGTATACACACCAAATCACATCCTCTCAACGCCTGCCGCGAACAGATCCACGTACCCACCATGAGTTAATACTCCATGTACATCACACAGTCCTCACACTTCATCAACCAAATCACAAACATCAACCAGATCACACAAATTACTATTTTACAAATCGGTACTTCATTTACTCTGGCAGGGACTATTACACATCGTGTCCCACACGCGTATACCCTTCTAATCAACCGGACAACTACCGGCACCGGATCGGTCTCTCTGCTCATATTCTTCCCCCGTCGTGTGCACACTACCACAGAATTATACACACTGACGTGGTGGGTACAATACGTAGGAGGCGGTACCCAAAGCGAAAATAACATCTGCGATTAAAACAACACAATATATTATGGAGTACACCAACAAGGTTGAAAGAACGGCATTTTTGACCACATACAGTCAGCATATTTTCAACTGTGATTTTTTGCTCTTGTATTCTTTTTAATGTCCTACTCTAAATATAAGCATTTGGTTGAGGTATGCGGCTGGATGTTTTCAAGACCACTACCGTCAAAATATACCAAAGACGATTTGGCTACCACTTCTTTGTTACCTAATTTCTTCTGGAACTGCTATATCGTAGTGGGGACATTATTTTGCTACCCTTATCTACCTGTTCACTTTGAGTTCTGCAAGTTTCCTTACAGTTGAATCAAGGATTTTTTATGAAGAGAGGAAAACAAAGTAGCATGGGTTTGGGTGCAAAATTTTCCTTGGCGTGTTTGGAAAGCTGAGGAAACCGCTTAACCTACTGATTCAAAATCATAAAGGGTACTGTTACAGTTACAGAGTGGTATGAAGTCAAATGATTAATATGACTGATACAGGTTTTCCTCTTGCCTATCCAATGGTCCGATAAATTTTTTTTTTGTATCGTCCGATCCCGATCTGATCCTCTCCAATGATTTGCTCATATATTAAAGATTGACAAACCCTAGTGAGTATTTGTAGAGTGTGCACGTGTGGTTCAAATTTTTAAACTAATGAATTGGTGACGATGATTGTAATTATAAATCTGTGTGATCCACCTTTTGCTCAAGTTCCTCCGATGATGAAAAAGGTAACTTTTCGCGCACATCTTGTCTCTTTTTTTCCCCAAAAAAAAACTTACAAAAAAAAAACGGGTTAAAATCCCATAATACTTGTCCCTTTTCTTCATTCAATCTCAGCTGAGATTGGCAGCTCTGACTATATTTTTGACGATCTAATTTCTTGAGATTTTTTTTCCAAATATTCCCCCGTCTGATGTCTGTTACAACCTCGTATCTCTAGATTTGCTGGGCACATCTATAATAATAATCATAATCATAAACATCATCATTTATGATAGTATGATATAATACCCTAGTCATGTTTCTTTTTTTACAGAGATAAATATCAATTTTACTGCTATTCCAATGATAATAGAAATACTCTACTAAGTAGTACTATTCAGTGATCCTTGAAAAAGCACTTCCCTTGGATCAATAAAACAAGTGTGAATTATTTTGTACTACTCTGTATATGATCACATTTCATACAATATACACTACCTGCAAAAGAAAAATGATCATATTACTCAATTTTCATGTAGGCGGTTGCAAGCTGTCTTAAAATGCATTAAGGTGCAACCTGTGTGACGATCAGTCCGTACTAATTCATCATTATGTGCTGTGTCTACAAACACTAGCGTGAATGGGATTTCAGCGAACCTCGATAAGACAAAACTATATGTTCACCGCATTATTGGAAATTGCTTCCAATCTAGAGTCCTTATCTTTATATAGAGTTCGAAAAACGGATTACATTTAGTTCTGGGTGTAGGGTGTGATAATAAGAATGTTGTAGAGATATCAGTACTCATTGCCAATCTTAACTGATTTTTCTCCAAATCGGTAAACTGATTCTCAACTTTGTCTTTAAAAAAGAGCCTGTATCAAGAGAAGTATTCAATATTTTCGGTTTACTTACCCAGGTAAAAGACTTAACACCCATATTATAGCACTTCCATATTATCAATATGACTTTATAATATGATGTTTTAGAAATTAAAATTAAAATGTTGACTTAAAAAGAAATTTCTGTTTAAAGTTTTTGTCGACGTTCAAGCCAAGTGATCCAATTATATAGTGCCTGGGGGGAAGGGGTTGGGGGGGGTTGGGTTCATTGCGCGAGTCAGAATTCAACACTCAAAAAAACCCACTCACGGAAACAAAATGCAGCAAGCGGCATGTCATTTAAAGATGGTTTGAGTACTTGACATTAACCTAACCTCACTGTTCCCTGCTGTAATTGCCCCTCTGAAAGAAGAAAGTTCCTCTAAAAGAGGAAGACTTGTTAAATCATTTCTTGGAAAACTCCTTTACATCATAGCTCGTTGTATATACATGTGCCAATCGTAATAAATCAGAAAGCGTCTTTAATCGTCATAAATAGTCGATTGGCTTAATGTAAGCAGCCTTATCTTTGGTCACCTGTTACGTAATCTCAATAAGTGCAAGAAGGTTGTAAGCACAATAGCTGCCATGTGATACATCTGTGTGCTGCCATATATTAGGATGACTTTTAATTCATCTTTTCTCGATTCAGTGACTCTTGAAATGGGACTGTGTCCCCTGAAAAACCATTTCAAGAGCCACTGACTTAAGACTTGGCATAATAGTATGTTTGATGGGAACTTCTGGCAAATGGCAGCTATTTGCATTTACGATCTAATTGCATTCACATGATAAAATACTTTTCTATAAGTCACAGTTCAACTTATTGTGAACAGACTAGCAACATAAACTTTTGCAGTGTAACTTTTAAGCACAAGCTAAAGTTTGGCTCTTAGTAATATTTGGAAAGAGACCAAGTAGTGCCAATTTATGATAATCATAATAGCCAATTTCACACTAAGACTGCACTTTTGGCACAGGAGTCTTGGCAGAAAAACTCTGCAAGGCAGCTCATAATGCAAGTAAGGGGTCATGAGTTCTATTTTGTAGATAATTTTGTGATGATGAGATGACTATGTATCCATTTTGTACATGATATTTTGTAAAAGTGCCTTAAATGACTCCTAATTTTAGCCAAAAAGGGTGGAGCAAATGGGTATTGGGTACTGGTTAGGGTTAAATGTGCTTGTTCCGATCATCTTTGGGCCCCTGCAGTAGTGTCAATTTTGATATCAGTTGAAAGGCCATATTTTTCTCATTGTCATCTCAAAATTTCAGCCTTCAAATCCACTTCTTAAGATAGAAACAAAAAAAAAACACTTTTAATGGTTAAACATCAATATTAGCACAGTGAGTAGGGCATTGAAATATGCATTATCGCTTCTACCATCAAAACTGCAAGTTTCTTTGCCACGATATTTGATGGGGTGTGTATGAAAGTACCAGGCTCTCATATCAAGTAGAGAACAGAATAGACATAAATCGGAACAAGCACCTTTAAAATAGGGAGGTTTTAGAAGGAATATGCGATGTACGTACTCATACGCGAAACATGGAATTCTGTTGTTCTATTGATTCATGAACAAAAGAATTACGCATTTGAAACACAAGTATATGCACGCCTCCCACATGAAATCTAAACCTCTCTAACGACACATCAACCCTTGCATCAATTAAGAAGTCAATTAAGGTGTATTAACTAAGTATATCGACTAATAATTCTTAACATTGCTTATCACTCCTTTTATGTATATTTATGAACTAATCCCTGACTAATTTCTCTATAATAACAGCTATATTTTTTTAGTGTGATATAACATTGTTTTCAGCTGGTGTCTGGGTATAGTTCATAGAACTGTGCCTTCTCATGACCATTTAATACCAGACTTCAGTTTGCTTTTATTTTGTTGGAATTTAAGTGAAATACATGCAACTTTTGAACATAATTCCTATACCGTATTCAATGTATTTAGTTTTCCTCTAATATGTCCTAACCCCCAACAGACTTAAAAATTCTATCCAAATGCAACCTTTTTGGCAATGTTGTATTATTTGTATTTTTGTATTGTTGCAGTAAAGTTAGCTGTGTCTTCAGAGTCTCTCTCTTTTATTAGTGAAAGGTGGCAGATTAGTGGCTTGAAAAACTTAATATTTTAAATCTACAGTAACTTCCTGTATTTTCATAAAATCATTCAATTTATTTTTCCAAAATTTTGAACATTGTTTCTAGTCATCAAAAGTGGCATGTATAATTCACTTGAATCAATTTATCAAATTCAAATAATCTGCGGAATAAATGGCGATTTACTTTTAAAAATGGCCGTTCCTGCAAATAAGGCTTTATATATTAATCTCTAGTGCTTGTGCTGTTCTTTTGACTCCTCATTTTTGTTGTATGAATGCAGGTCGTGGCCACGTACCCCCCGTCTAACATGAATTCACATTGACGACTGCCTGCTGGTGCTAATCCCTTACGTGTGCTGAACCCTTTCACCCGTAGGTAACCCAACAAGCTCATGCTTGCTTATGCATGCAAAGCATGGTGTAGTCTTAAGTTGTTTTATTTTTTATTAAGCTAGCTGTATTTTTGATATGATGTGAGAAAGCATGCATGCTAGATTTGATTGCATGGCATGTGTCGCCTGAGCATTTTCATGGAGACACAAGGAAGAATGGGTTGTTTTTGTGTACCGTAGCATTTGTCTCAAACTTTTTTGATGATAGGTGTGTGATGATTTTAGAAGGTTGCGTCTTAAGTTTGTACATGTTAGTGTGCATGTGCTTGATTACATGTGTTTATGTGAATGTGTATGTGTGTGGGAGTGGATTGTTGCCCAAGGGTGCCAAGGTGGCACCCAGTGGATTCTCCCACTAGATCAGTGGTTTCCAACTTGGGGGTTGCAGGCTCTAAAGAATGGGGTCACGAAGCTAACTTTACAAAGAAAAGGGCAAGTCGTGAAGTTCATTTGAACTTTTGGAAAAGCAATCATGAAAGATAAGGTACTCCTCTTGTAAAAAAAGGACTGGTGTAAAAGGAGATATGGTCCGGCAGAACCATAGTCCGGGCTCCATAGACGACAATGGAATAAAGCGTGAAACTAATGTTGCGTGAAGAGTCTTGAGCGCCCTATTCTTCGCCGTTGTAGGCAGACTGTGAGTCCTGGGGACTACATCTCCTGCCACACCGGTATATAAACATCTTAACTTGTAGATGTCAAATAAACAACCGATCAGCATTTGGCTATCAAGAAAAGTGTTGGGGGGGTCACCCCAAGTTTATCATAAAAATGGGGTCTTAGGTAAAAAAGGTTGAAAACCCCTGCACTAGACACCCTGGTCTATTACTTCCATAATAAAATTGCATTGGTACACAACATCACCGTATACTGTGGTCTTCAATGAGGCTGCCTCCCGACATTTGTGTATGTGTGTGGGTGTCCTTGCTTATGCATGTTTGAATGTGCCAGGTGAGTACAAATTTGCATATGTCGTGGAACCTGGTATATAAATCTCTGTGTGATTGAATGTTTATTTTGTATTTGTGAGAGTATCATCCATTTGTGTGTGTGAGTGGGTGGGTTGTGGGTGTGTGGGTTGTGTGTGTGTCTTGTTACACTGTCTTTGTTTTGGTCTGATTGTAAGTGCATGTGTGCCTGTATCTGTCTGAATTAGAAAGGGTGTGTGAGTGTACATGTGTGTGTGTACATTTGTGCATTGTTTTGCATATACAGCTGGCACAAAAAGTATCTCGGCATGTTTTTCGATCAGTATGTGTCAAAGTCCGATAATTTTTAAAAGTTTTTGAAATATACATTTTGTTGCCTACGTCTTGCTCTTTCATTTAACACCTCACTTGTAAAAAGCGTACAAAAATGGCTGCGATAAAACGCCTGAAAGACATAAAACCCACAAACCAAAAGTTGCAGTTTTTGGATTTTTCAATGGTCATTGTGTGGTACAACACAATAATACCTGTGTATTGATTTTACACAGAATTTCCGACTGAATGAGCGAGAAATCCTATGTAATATTGATTGTGGTCAGCGTGTTCCTGTCGCAGTACATTGCAATGCCCATTGAAAATGCCAAAAACTGCAGCTTTTGGTTTTGAGGTTTTACGTCTTTCAGGCGCTCTATCTCAGCCATTTTTGCACGTTTTTTACAAACTAGATGTTAAATGAAAGAGCAACACCTAGGCAACAAAATGTATATCTTGAAAACTTACAAAATTATCCAACTTTGGCACAATACTGATCGAAAAACATGCCGAGATACTTTTTGTGCCAACTGTAGTTATTGTCCCCGCCGAACTAAGTTCAGAACGGGGACTATGAAATGGGCTCCGTCCGTCCGTGTGTCCGTATGTCCATATGTCTGTATGTCCGTATGTCTGTGAGAAAAATGTTAACCCTGGAATTCGGTGATAAAATGTTAACCCTGTATGCTGTATCTTTGAAACACTATATCGGGCACACAAAATTCCTTCACTTCATGGAAGTGCATCATGGACTGCATCATTTCTGCGATTGGAAAGTGCGTGATATAGGCAGCTTAGGTATGCAAATGAGCTAATTAAATATGCATGATTAATGTATCACTGAAACGGTACATTAGATATGCAAAATTCTTTTGCCACATGAAGTACATCTTGGCATGCATTGTTTTCACACTTTGAAAGTGCATGATATATGCGGCTTAGGTATGCAAATGAGCTAATTAAATATGCATAATTAATGTATCACTGAAACGGTACATCAGATATGCAAAATTCTTTTGCGACATGAAGTACATTTTGGCATGCATTGTTTAAGCACTTTAAAAGTACATGATATATATGCAGCTAAGATATGCAAATGAGCTAATTAAATATGCGCAATTTTTCGCTGAAACGGTACATCGGATGTGCAAAATTCCTTCGCTACATGAAAGGCTTATGCTATACATCTTTTGTGTGAACATGATATGTGCGATTTAGTTATGCGGTTTAGGTATGCAAGTGAGCTAATTAAATATGCGCAATTAATGTTTCGCTGAAACGGTACAACGGATGTGCAAAATTTTTATTTTGTGCAGTTAAGTTGTCACTTCCAAATGATCGCGAAATTCGGCGGGGACATATTTTACGCATCGCGTAAATACAAGTTCGCCTTGTTGCAAAATGGCAAATGTTATGACTTATGACATAGAAAAAAGGTTGATGGGCCTCAGCTCAACATTTTACCTACTGAAAGTCCACAGTGGATTAATGAGGAATAGGTTGAAGATACTACAAAGAATCAAGAAAGTGTGTTGCCATCATAACCCATCATATTCGATCTGCTCTTGAAGAAATTTGTAATTTTGTATTTTCTGTGTGTAAACGGACAGAAATTACAACACAGTGGCCTATGGGGCAGTCTGAAACAAACATTTGTGCATAACATCAAAACACACCGCCAGAAGCAACTGAAATTATGTAAATAACCTTTTTTTTATCTAATGAACCAGAAAACCAAAAATGAGGTGCTAGGATCACGCAATGTACCTTTAATTTCAGGAGTGCTGGTGCCATTAGATGCCATTTTCTTTTTACCAAGAGTTTGTAATAACATTCACTTAAGTCAAAATTTGAAGTTTGGAAATTGTTTGATAGCTGCACCTCTGAGCTTTATTTTTTTGCATTTGAAACAGGCATTGTATAACAAAATCAGCAAAAGCAAAATGCATGGTTTGTTTCTTAAGCTGCACAAATGAGTTGGTTGCTTTGATATTTTGCTAACAAATGGCCAATCATGCTACAAATATTTTGCTCTTAGAAAATAAACCTTTGGCCTAGGCTGATCGGGAAACTTAAAACAAAATGTGTGAAACACACATCGTCATGTAAGTGCGAGGAGCTCATAAGTGGAATAGCTGCCATTTGTCAGAAATTCCCATCTTACATGCCAAGTCTTTGGTCAGTGGCTCTTGAAATGGTTCTTCAGGATAGTCGCCTAAAGAACCATTTCAAGAGCCACTCACTCAAGGAAAGATGAAGTGAGTCATCCTAATACATGGCAGCACAGATGTATCACATGGCAGCTATTGCACTTACGACCTTCTTACACTCACAGGACAACACGGCAGCTACAGTTACCGCAAATAAATCGTGGCCAGCGTGGAGCACTTGGTATGCACAAAGCAACATGGTAATGTATGGGCGTATTTATGCAGCTCTCTAAATGAGATGCATGCATGCATACACGCTGTGTCCTACGCTGAACGCTCTAAGTATGCGGCAGGTATCTGATACGCTATCCACGATTCTTCTGCAGAAACCGTAGTCAGAAATTCATTTCAGGTCCATTTGAAATTGACACCACTCCTTCTACGGGGGAGGTATGGATTTCAAAAGGAATAGCCCATTGGATAGCTACATTTGAAATACACACCAGCTCTGTGGAAGAGGCTGAGCCACACTTCACGTTAAAGCAATATTAGCACATTTTTTTGAAGAGCGCCCCTAATTTTTCAAAAATTTTTGAGATTTTTACATGGTTGCATTGGTAACTGGCTAGTAAACTATATATGTGAATGGTTAAGCTCGAAAATGTCTATGTGTCACAAATGAAGGAATTTTGTAGTTAGAATGATTATTATCGGGATCCCGATAATAATTCAACGGCTGCTTGAAATGGCCTTCCAATGTGAAATAGCCGGGAAATAGCGCCATGTACGTGTCTACGCTCATCCATTAGTTGTTTTATTGGTTCAGGCAAGTCAAGTTAGAGGTTATTTTCTCGAGGTGGCACTATTTCATCATGGACGGATGCATAAACGTATCATTTCCAGCTCTGCCGTTCAATCTGGGATCCCAATGCTAATTGCAAAATCGCTTATTTTAAGTTAAATACGCATTTTTTAGCATTCTCGTTCGCAGGTATAGTTTCCTAGACAATTACCAACGTAACTGTGCAAAAATATCAAATTTTGAAAATTGGGGGTGCTCTTCAAAAAATGTGCCAATATTGCTTTAAGAAAAGTACTGAGTATCACCTAATTGTAAAAAAAGAAAAAAAAATTGCCACCACCGCGTAGAGCTACACGCTAAATCTAATTTTAAAAGCTATGTGTGCGGGAAGCTGAGACAGACTTTTTTTCTTGGCCTAAATGGAAAAGTAGTCCATTGCACACTGCTTTATTACTAGGTATGGTACCCATGCACATCTGGGTTAATTGCAACCTTGAGATTTCAGTTTTATTCAGATGTGGACATATATTGCTTAACTTTACACATCTTCAAAAGGGATTGGGAATTGTGATAAGTTGGGCATCATGGCACTTACACATCTGCATCTACCTGAAATCTAAAGGTCGTAACCATTTCTGGACATATGTTAATGTAAGAGGCAAATCGACCTTTAGATTTCAGGTTTATGTGGGTGCAGATGCATAAGAGACATATTGCCTAACTTTTCATGCAAGACGCAAGATGTGGAAAGTTCATCTGCATGCACATAAACCTGATACCTAAAAATGGTAACTGTGTATAGGGAGGTGGGAATACAGAGGTTGTAGTAATTGTTGTTTCTGCATGGCTTGAAATAGCTAGTGCCTAATCACTAATCCTTGCACAAACCATCAATCACAAAAGCACAGAACATTATGTGTAGGCACACATTGAATAGCAAATGAACATTTTTACTGAAATCTTGCTTTTTTCTGTGATTTTGGTACTCAACACAAATGACCATATGGAGATGTTACTAATATATGGGTCTCATTTTTAGCCTTCTGGTTATAAATTGTCCCTTTTTTCATGCCAATTTGGTATTGACACTTGATATGTTCATTTTTTTAAAAATTTGATAAAATTTGATGGAAAATTATTCCAATTCTGTCATTCTGTAGCCAACATTTCCCAAATTGAATAAACAGGCCACAATTTGAGATTAAATAAACTATTATTATTATTTGAGAGGGGAAAAAAAAAAAAATGGCAAAGTTGTGTTAGATTTAGCCCAAAATCTCTGTTCTAGCTATGGGTCCCACTTTTTGTACAATTGGTGGTGCTCTTGCTTGGTTTTGACATTCAGACATTTGAAACATGTCCATTTTTGTGTCTCCTGCCTTAGCCCTAAGGCAGGAAGACGCATAGGGATCACTTTATTGTCTGTTGTTGTGAAAAAGGTTAACATTTGCCTGTAATATCATCATACTTTAAAGGATTTAAACCAGTCTTGGGTCACAGGTGCACCATGGCATCCCCCACTTGTTGATGAGGTCAAAGGTCACATGCCAAGTTCAAAGGTCATGTGAGATCAAGTTGTAAAATAGGCTGAAAATGTAAAATTGACCTCATTTGAAAAGTTGAAGTTCAATTGGAACCAAACTTGGTTTATGGGATTTAAATGCAAACCCTCATTTGTTAATGAGGTCCAAGGTCACATATCAATGTCAAAGGTCATGTTAGGCCTATCATTCACTAACCACGATGGCAGGCAACACAAGCGGTCTGAGGACCGATGTCTTTTTAGTGTTGTAGTTGCATGTGTTTTAAAGTATGTCTGATACCAAAAGGCACCCCAATTTGTGAACCAGCATAGGACCTGAAAAAACTTTGCAATACCTTGTTACCATAATGAAAATACTAAAAGCCTGTTATTAAATTGACACTGTACTAGCTGATAGATTGCCCTTTGAGAGATTTGCATTGTGTGTTTGGTATAAGCATGCCCTGTGGAGCCACTGAATAGATTAGTACAGTATTGACAGTGAGATAGAGTATCGTATAATTGTCCATGGTAAGTATGTTGTAATCGTAAGTGATACTAATGAAATCGTAGTATTGATTAGCACCAGTGTTTTCTGGAACAGTTTTATGTAATTCTTAACAGAGTTGGCTAGAAATGATGCAAATTTGAGTTGTTATTTTGCCAAGTCAAAGTCCTATGAAACATGTTTTATCACACTGTTTGTGAACAATCTTATTTTGTATGCGGGATGTGATGTGTTGATTTTGCTAAGTTACGGAATGTGGTTATTGCATAGTTACACTGGTAAAAAAAATATAAAAAAATACAACACCTACAACTAATTTTAACAATGTTATTGTGTTAATAAATTGGTATCTAGTAACCACATACCAGCTAGAGCTAGTCATGCCTGTAAGATGCCCTGTATGATGTCAAACCTTTTTGAAGTCCAGATATATCTGCTTTGACTTTTTTGAAAATGTTGGAAATTCATTTTTTCTGGAGATAGTAACCATATAGCATACTAAAATTGTTTTTGTCTGAATGCTTTGCATTGCAGGTGTTCCATTGCATTATTTCAATTGTACATCATTTTGAGAAGGCACAAAACACAAACTTAGATAATTATACTATAGGAAAATGGTTAACTTCTCATATCTTTAGTTTTAATATTAAATAAGTGCAGATGTGTAAAATAATCTAGCAATAATGTTGATGCTTATCTCCTCACTTTGACAGGATTTTTCAGACAGTGAATATTCCAGCTCACCAAGCTCTTCCAGCATTGAGTCGTCAAACACAGGATATCCTCTCCAGACGCTAAACAGGCGCGTCTGTGATGCGCAGACCTCTAACCATTCCGCCAGTGCGTTTCTTCCCGTTGCCGTCTGTAGCAACACGGTGACGGTATCGCCGGTGTCTGACAAGTCACTGCGAATCACGGGGACCAATTCCATCCATCCCTCCCCTCCGAACCCCCGAGAGACAGCACCTCTGCTATCAACTGATGATGCAAGGGACGATAAAAAGGAAGAGGGGAGCTCCCCTCAGGGGGAGGGGGACGGGGTGGCTAACCATGATGCCTTGCAGGGAATGAGCAATTGGGGATTGATAAAACTTAGCTCTGTATGATACTATTTATATATATTGTGGGACTACTGGTAAATAATGGAATGACTTTCTCCTGGTGGTCGGTCGGTACTATGTGGAGATTTGTGTGAAAAGTTACCTTCTTCAGGTGGACACAAAGAGCAGCTTAAAGCAACGTGCTATTTTCTACTTGAATGGTGTAGTTGTCTACGGGGACTTGTCTACAGGATACCCCTGCTGTAGGAGTGAAAGACAGATTCACATCTTCAAGAATTTTATTTGTAAAGTAGATTAAAATTTATAATTGTGAAACCTCCAAAACTAGTGAACCAGATCGAGCATATTTAAGCGATCTTGTGACCGATTGATTATTTTAAGTGACCACTCTATTCAATTTCTGTTTCAAATATATGAGGTAAGTTCAAAGAATGTAGTGAAACATGTCCATATTATGCCCTTTTTCATCTCTCTGCCGGATTATAAGTATTTGTCAGGATTGAGGTGAGGAAGTTCGCCCATAAGATGTACTATTCTACACTCGAACCATGACACCTGTCTATAGACCTTTTCAAATGAACAAAATACAATGTAACATGAGCATTCTTATATGCTTGCATACATTCACAAGCACTTGCCAGTCATGCGCATTATGCAAAGGCAAAATACGTGCAAGTGCTGCGCCCAACAGTAGCGTGTGATGACCCGTTAGGTTGCTTTCTCTCATTTGGTTTGGAGAGAAACATTTAACACTGCCAATTTCCCAAGATAATGCTTCCAGTTGACCAAAGTATTGCACTCTTTCTTTGTTAATAAAAGTGAAGCCAACTGTGGAATCAAGAGTTTCAGATAATGCATTTTATATGAGCAAACCACACTACGGCATGGAAAATATACACATGTCCCGACTCCAGGTAGTCTTGTATTAAGGGGGTGTTAAGGCAGGAAAATCTAAGCAATTGTTTTTTGCCGTATCTAATTAATTATTGTTCCAACATATATAAAAGTAAACATATTTGAGAAGGAAATGACTCAAGGATTTCAAATATGGTAATCTTTTTTTCTCAAAAATATGTATTTTATTATATGTACGGCAAAACACAATTCCTTTGTATGAATCGCCTTAACACCCACCTTAAGACCGATGATCATGTTAATTTGGTAAAATAGTTTTACATTGATGTGCAAGAACTTGTAAAATGCAGAAAAGTTGGTATACAGTTGAATGGCAAGATCCAAGCGTCAAAATGTTTGAATTGTTTTTGGCTCAGCTGTGATTGGATTATGCAGAATAAATCCCTCACGGAGCAATGTGGCAAGTATAGCTCTGTTTGTGTTCTATGTATGTGGCATTCGTAGGCTATGGTCTGTTCACTAGTAGCTTCATCCTCAGAACCCCAGATTTTACAGAAGTGGTAAAAATTTTGGTATATGAAGAAAGCTACTATTTTTCTCATTTACCCTGTGAAATCATAGAGCTAAAGGATGTTTGGTTTGAATGTTATAAACGAAAATGTGCCCCATTTTGGTCAACCAATATCAATTTAACACAGTGCTCTATGGGGATTACAAAATCACATTTTTAAAAACGGGTTGAAATATCGGCATGAAACTTTACAGATGGGGTTTTGGGGTGAAGGCTGTTCTATTAAGATGAAAACTTTACATAAATTGGGTCATCCCCCTTTAATAGTTTTATATTTTAGGCATACTTTGATGTTGGATTTGAATAACAACATTACAAAATCATCAAAAAATAAGCATTAACTCTCTTGCAAAGCAGCTGGTAAATATTGGTACTGGTCTATTTTTCAATCATATATGTCAAACTAATTTCATGTGTAGTTTAAAAAAATTACCAGAGAATGGTAGCAAGAAAAATGATTGAAAGTTGTTCAAATCTTTGATTTAGATAGCCCAGCCTCTTTCTTTCTAATCAACTAAAAAGTCAACAAAGCTATTTTAAGTTACCATTTTTTTGGTTTTGAGCCCCATTCGCTACCAATTGTTTGTCTTTAATGTAACATTAATATAGATGGTCCATTGCTTTTTGTGGCTATGCAAGCAATAGGTTATTAAAGGGGGATGCCCCGATTTAAGGATATAAAGTTTCCATTTTGATAGAATGGACTTCACCCCAAAACCCCATCTGTAAAGTTTTGCGCCGATATTTCAATTCGTTTTGATGTGAGGGTTACAAACGTGATTTTGTAAGCCCCATAGAGTACTGTGTAAAATTAATATTGGTCGACCAAAATAAGCCACATTTTCGTTTAAACTTCCAAACCAAACATCTTTTAGCCTTAAAATTTCACAGGGTAATGAGAAAAATAGTAGCTTTCTTATACCAAAATTTTGACCACTTCCGGTAAAATTTGGGGTCCCTGGGGACGAGGCTATTGGCGATCGGGCCATGAACCTATAAAGAGAACAGATCCAGTATGAGTGACTCTAAAACCTAGTCAAGCATTAAGAAATTTCTTAAATAGGCATGATATTGCTTTTATTTTGCAGTATCTTTAGTGATTTTTTATTAGTGTAAAGAGATTGCATTCAAGATCATTGTGTGTAAGAACGGATTTCATTTGACAGCAATTTTTAATACATGCAAAAAAAACAAATTTTAAATTGTTCTCAAAATCATGCTGTTTTACAGAAATTGGCAGTGTCTTTTGGTAAGGTATTTCAAACCAATCATGTCCAGGTATGCATTAACTTAATTAAGTGGATTTTTTATTCTAAGTGCGAATATGATTAAGACAATTCCAAATTTGCAATAATTTTCCCCTGACCTCAATTACACAGATTGAATGCAGTCATTAACTAAAGTCATCTTGATTATTGACAGTATGCATTTTGCAAGATGACTTAAAGTTGGCGGGATGAATTTACTATTCTGTCAACGCTTAAATTTGGCACCTTTAACTTGCGGTTTATTTCCTTAACATTGCCGAATTTGCCAAATCGGCAGGGTGTTGGCAGAATACTAAATTCTTTCCCAGTTGACCGTTGTGTTGCGAGTGTTAAAGAACATGAATGATGTTACAAGAAAAGAAATTGTGGGTTGTTTGTGAACTTAAGATGGTAACACTTTTATGTAAGAAATCCTTGTATGTAGTTTTCTGTATTAGTCAAATGTGTCACTGTGTGGGGAAAAACAAGCATGTGCTTTTTACCTTTGAAATCCAATCTTCCTGTACAATATGGGCCCAGTTTCAAACCTCCAATGTGTAGATGTCTAATATCAAAATTTCCTATATATATGTTCATTCAGAACTCAAAATTTATTCTAAGGTGCAACGAGAGATTTCAAATAACAGGTGCCCCTAAAAATATGAAAATTCTGATTTTTGCACTAGTGTAATATATCTCCATCTGAAAGGATTAAGCTGAGAACTGTTTCTTTGGTACCAAAATAGTGAAATTTCTAATTTCGTATAGGAGCAAATACGAAATTCAGCCTATGTTTTTTTATTGAAATATTAGCATATACAAATCACCTTTTGTTTTCATTTAAGTATTTCTTATAGCCAAATAAAAGGTAGGGAATCTATTGCATGTCTAATCTAAATGAAATCACTGCATGTCACAGAAAATATGGACGACTTGAAATCTCTCGTTGACCTTTAATCTAAGGAATAGAATTTTTAGCAGACTTTGCTGAAGCCAAAAATCACATCAGAATGACTCCTATGCAATGAGGTATTTTGTTGAAGACAGTTCTGAAGGGAAATCTAATTTTGCATGTAGGTTTTGACACTGAGGCTCGCTTTGTATTTTGGGAGGTTCGGATTTCAAAGGTCAATTGTACTTAGGAGGTTCATCCTGCACAGTGATATAATTTAAAGTTAACAAGCTGCTCTTTGTGTACATAGGAACTATGCATATTCCAAAGATATTCACAGTTTGGTCAGTATTTTCAGCTGAGGGTCAAATTAAATGCAGACAAAATTGACTTTGCAATCCCAGGTGAAAACCACCAGTTGTGCGTTTTGTTGTGCTAAACATGATCATGTTTCACGTCCAGAACTGCTAATCTTTGTCTTTGCTTGAAGTGTTGGTTGAGTGTTAGAAATGAATAAGTGAAGCTTACAGGAAAAACCAATAGGATTGTGCACTTGTAATATTGTGATACTTAAAGGGGCATTTCATGATCTCCAGCTTCCCCAACTTGCCTCCAAAGAAAAGTAGAGATTTCTATGCTGTAGGAATCTTTAACCCAAGGGCCCTACCTTCACCACAGATCAAGGAATTTGAAAATGTGCAACATCTGTCACAAAAATGATAACACATGGCCTGTCAAAAGTTGTGATAGAAATATTAGCAAGAGTTCCATATGTCCCCTCCCTAGAAATTCTGCAACCTTATCCTGTGGTTTATTCTGTAAAGACTGCAGACTTCGTAGGGAAGGGGGCTATATGGAACTCTTTCCGAAACATTTGTTTTAAACACAATGGGCACGCCATCAGAATCAACTGAAATTTTGGAAGTAAGCCTTTGTTGATATGTTGATCCATAAGTATAAATGGTGCTGAGATCATGAAGAGCATCTTTAAATCCACGAATCTAATAAAGAAGTTACCCCACCCGACTGGCTCGGACATCAAGCTAAAGTAAGATTTAGTTAAGGACACTATGAAACATGCACGGTTAAGCTTTGAGGGCTTCAAAACACATTGTACATCGAGAGGGTAAGCCACAAATTGTCTCTTAGGTAAAACCATACCTGGAAATGTTTGACCAATTAGTAATGGAATGTATATTATCGAGGGCTGACTGCATGAAGGCCCATCTGAAATAGCTGCCATTTGTCAGTTGTGTTCTTATTAAGTGTTATACCTGCCAAATCTAACATGTGGCAGCTACTGCAGATGGGGCCTTTTTGCCCTAAACCCTTGTTATGATGGTAATGGGTTGGAAACCGAAGGGTGTTCTTTGGACCATTTACATTTGTACCATGCTTTCAGTGCCAGTCTCTTTAGCAGTATACACCAATAGAAGTCATGAGAATAACAGTATGTGTGCAGGAAATGTGCTATTCTTGTGTTTAATTTAAAGATTGGACAAACAAATTCCACCCTGCATGCATCTGTGTATGTCTTGCATGTGATTTCTAAATTGTCCATTGTTAGTTCATAAGGGATCGCGAGAAGATGTGTATTGTGTTTGTGTGTGGAAACTTTTTTGCCAAGAAATTGTTACATTTTCATAGATTGTTTTTCATCAATCATAATATTCATGGTTATATTTTTCTTTGTGTGAACTCGGCATTAAAATCCAACCTAGGATTGTGATACAATGCATTTTGGGGAAAGGGGGGAAAAATACGAAACCGGCCGGGTAAACGGTGGATTTCAGTACAAAGAATGCTGGTGCAATATTAAATTGGAAAGTCGTGTGTGTGGGGGGTTAGTGCTGTAGCTGTAGAGCTGTAGGACCAGTAGTATTTTCTGACTTCATTATGGTAGGTAATTGAGATGTGAATTATGTTTCGTGTGCTATGCTGCTCTACCTACTGTGTGTGATAAGGCTTTTCACTGAGCAGGCGATTGATCAATTGCCTTGTGATCAATCACCGTCTGTAGACTTCAAATCAGCCACCAAATTCATTATAATACTTCACCATCTGTGACTCATATATCACTGTTGTGCTTCTTCAAATAACAGCTCACACCCACTATTTTCACTTGTACTTGGGTAAGAGACTATTCGCCATGTTGAATATCCTTGTTTGACTCTGTAAATTTCTTGATGGAAAACTCTCAATTTCTGTGCTGAAACATTAAGATGATGAGCCATATCACTCAAAAAGATGGTTTATGTTACCTCAGCATAACTAAATCATAACAAGCACTTTCCTAAATTCCTGGAAAGAAGTTCTCATTAAAAAAAGCTTGTGAAATCTTTCCTCTGGAAAGTTTTTACATCGTAACCAGATGTCATTTAGCAATATTTAGAAAACAGATGCATTGTTAAAAAAATGATTGATCACTGCTCTTGTGAAAAGCCTTATCATGTGATGCGATTCGATCTATTCAGGCCCAAGGGGAAATTGTGGGGAAGTAAGATAGGCAAAAGTGAGTGAATAACAATAAAATAAGGAAATTGGCAATAACATATGCTAGGGGTATCGGGATTTTAGCAATAGTACTCTTGATTATTGGTAGTGACAAGATTACAATAAGTATTTTTTTAAAATTGCACCTTTGGCCAAAAGATTGTCTCAGGTAAAGTGGTAGCACTGGACCAAAATCTGGGGGGTTGGGGGCAATGAAGAGAAAAAGTGAATTGGGGAGCAAAATTTGTGCAAAAATGAATTTTTTTTCTTGGGGGGGGGGGGTAGATCCAGGCATTTTTCCCAGGGTGGGGAATTTGAGAATGAATCTTGTGAATGTGATCCTCCCACAACCGATGCTGCCACTGATCTTGGGTGGTAAAGACTTGGTGACAAATGTGAATGGTCCACAGTCATATGGAGATTATATATAGTGCCTTTTGTCTTCAAATGGGGATGCATAATCTGTGAATGTAAACTAGACTGTAAAATAAAACTGATTAATTGTTACAGATATTTTTATGTGTGCTAAACCTATGTGCTACCTGGTATAGTACATACCTATAAGCATAGAAGACTGTTTTCTTCTCCGGTGGGAAGGGACTGTACATAAAGCATGCATATAGACCCGAGACCAATATATTGGTCTCAGACAGTGTTTTTCACTATCTATATGTGACACGCTCTATATGTGACACACCTAGTTTCTATAGAAACGTTGAAATCACAGGGTTAGTTACGCCAGTGATATGTCCAACTACCCATTGGGTTCATGACATGTGTTGAATTCATGGATTGGCACTAAATCACCGACAGCAGCCTTCTCCAAATTCAGTGATCTAAAATCGGCATAATAAAACACATCAGTATATGTGGTATACTGGGGTTGGTTATCCTAAAATCAAAGTTGCTCCCAAATTGCTGTTGCAATGATCAGTTTTGCAGTCTTAATTTACGATGTTAATATTGTGTTTATATAAAATGTATACCGTATTATTAGATTTTGAATAAAAAAAATACAGAGAAAAATTAATGCTAGTTATCTGCTCTATTCTCATCCCCATGACATAGTTCAGTGGTGTATAACAAATAGAGACCATGCAATTTACACCTAGAAACCTGGGTATTGGATTTATTACACCCTTTATAGAAACTAGCATTTATTATATTGGGGTGAATGTTGCTCAGGCATGAAAAGGGCAATTGACAATTTCCTTAGGTGTGTGAAAGCTTTGGGAGAATAGAGTAGAGTTTTCTTCCCACAATGCATTTCCAATAAAATGTTTGCATTGGTTGTCACATAAGTTTCAGAGGGTGTTTTGAGTCAATCCCACAATGCACCAGTTTTGGAAAATTTCACATTAATAAGGTCATGTGATCCCACAAAAATCCTATTCTTAACACATAAAAACCCTGACTTTTACACTCATTTTAGCCCACAAAGTGCTAGTACTACGATCATGAAATGGCTTGTGGTCCTTAAACTTCTTGAACACTTTTATCCCTAAGTACTGACATGTGTTTAGTACAGTACAGTATAGGCACATTGCAATGCAATGTGGGATTGATTCAAAACACCCTCTGCATTAGTTTATTGTGACAAAAGTACTTAAATTGCAAGATGGGGTGAGTTCTGTTCATTTACATACTTTTTGTTGCTGTAAAATCAGGTGACAACCAGTGCAAAAATTGTATTGGAAGAAATGCATTGTGGGAAGAACACTCTACCTCCACTTAGGCATACCAGTACAAGTGCATAACTCTTAAGAGTTCAGGAGTGTCTATTCATTAGGGGAAAAAATCAATACAGAAACTTGTTTTAACCTCGTCTTTAAGGCCAAATTAATGAGCATCTATAGGTATATTCCATTGTGTTTTATGGCTGATGACGGGACTGCACTCTATTCCATTGAACACAATGACACCTAAATGATATGATAACCAAATGCCTCTCAATACATGCAGGATAGCACGTGAAAATCGTTAAAGGGATTTGCAGCGATAATGCGAGAGAATCGAAAAAATGTGGAAATGCATTTTTTAAACTTAAAAATGAGGAAAAAGTGTGTACAATTCCATATAACTGCTTTAATGTAGAAACAAACCACCAAATAGTGAAATAAATGGAGTATTTGAGGAAATTTGTCATACCGTCTCCCGCCAATAGACATACAGCAATGGAGTCTCAAAATCTACACTAAACAACCGATTGTGGTTTACACCAGTACAGCCTAACAAAGATCAATAATGTTTGTGTTTGAGTTCAAACTGTATTGATCATGATGCACAATATCACACTGAAAATCCATGATATTCACCGGGAAAGGCTATTTCGATCTCAAGTCGGAATTTAGATACGCACGTATAGAAATTACAGAATCGGATAAAAAGTACTGCCTTGTCTTTACTACACGGATTTCAAGCCAACCACTTGCAGGTTATGTTCGCATATCCATGGCAGTAACAAAAATATAAAAATATGAATTTTGATGATTTTTTCGATGTTTCGGATTAGCAAATCGCTGCTAATCCCTTTAACTCATCCCCAGAACCAAATAATAGTGGGATTAAATTCTCACTATGCGTGTGTAAAGATTGATCTTTGTCCCTGGAAATGAGGATATTGTGGTCCTTGTTTATAAGGGTAATAACTGTATAAAAGACTAACCTATTTTTCTCAACGATTACCTTTAAAATTATGATGCATTTTAGTGATGATATTGTTGTATATATTGCAGATATTGTTGTACAAGTACCGTTGTGTATATCATTTACAGATCGAAGCATTCAAGATGTTACTTATATATTGTCATCTCTAGTGCCACAGTTCTCTGACCTGTGTTTATAAGTTAGTGAAAGAACTCTGACCTGATGGAGTAATGAGTTCAGTGTTTAAGGGAGGATGCTATTGATTTCTTCTATGGCCACAGAAGTGAATCCGGTCAAAAAACCTTTGGTAAAAAATCATTGGTAATGGCTTGTGGTGGTTTCAGGATTTATTCAGCTGAGTAAGCTGATCCGGGGCCACGTGTATCCATGATACGGACGCTCCTAACATGGCCCAATTTCTTCTGTTAAAAGCATTTTTTTTTTAATTGCCAAATCTTTGGTTTGGGATATTAACACAATACCCGCAGCAAAAAGATTATGTAATATGTAAAGTACACCAGCTTCCATAATCTGCAAGAAAATTGGTGGTAGTTTTAGCCAGAAAAAAAGAATTAAATAAGTAAATTATAAAACCCTGTATTTTTTGTAATTATGTTACATCTACGAGGTGAAACCTTTGGAAATTCATGACAAAAATACAAGAAATTAGTTTGCATTTATTTTATCACGGCCATGTATTGAGGAAAATGATTTTTAGACCTAATCAATCATGAGCATATCTATGGGACCCACCTTAATTATTTTGTATTTATTTTTACCTGTTGCCATATGATTGTAATGCTTTGCTTTCCCTAGAAATAAGAGTTCACAATCCCTCAGGCCTGACTTTTTTCATTGAACATATTCTTATCAGGATTATTGATCTGTGCATTTGAGAATGAGATTGTTAGAATCTGTGGCAGACATGACTTGATACTTCAGAGAGATTGTGTTCTTTAAGGTGATCTAAAGTTATGGTGTATTTAATTTTGTTGTATAAAATTCTTATCATGGTGTAACAAATGTTGCCTCATGAAGCAAAATGAGGTTCACCCAAGTTGAATTTTGAGCATTTAGTCATTTGTGCATTGTTTTGTAATATGGCTAACCCTTATAATATGATGGAGATCAGAACAAAATGAAGTTGACCTATTTATTCTTACAGTTTTGAATCCAAATTTGACTTTGAATGACATTGAGTGTGGTGATAGCAGGAAAAGGACCCTCAGATACTAATTCAAAACCACAAAGATCTTCAGATACTTAACCTATCCCCCTCAAAAAAAAATCCATGCATATCCTTCAGAAAAGTATCAGATAGTCATCTAATTATACTCATGAAAAGCATGAAGCAAAAACAAAAATTTTATTAAATACAAAGTTCAGATATTTCCTGTAGTCCCCATCTCTCCCCCAATACCCATCCCCCCCACTAGTGGTGTATGGGGGGGGGGGGGCAGTTGCTCCCCTGGATCAAAATATCAGGTCGCAGTTGCTCCTCCTGGTTCAAAATATCCCAATGAGGAATTGAGACCAGCTTCTGCCAAAATTTGGCTATTTTTTTATGCTTCACACGCAATGGGTCCCATTAGCACTTGTTAAAGCAGGTCACCGGACGGCTTGAGATGTTTGTTCCCTTTGAATCAACCTTGGTACCACCACACTGAATGTTGGTTCCTCATTTTGTCTCATCAGGTCATACAATTATGATATTTGTAATCGTAAATAAGCATTTTCAGAACAGAGTTATGTATATGTGTATTTTTGCTAAATTTTAGTACGTAGTATAGATGAAAAACACCAGTTCAGGATTTTTTTCTAAGTAAACTGAATTAGTTTAAGTTCACCAGAATTATGTCTAGAAAATACAGATTTATTTATTTGTCAAATATTTTATATGGCATAGAGATTTCTCCAGTAACTGATTACACTGAATTGAATGTAATACAATGTTCAGGATGTTCAGGCAATGTTCAGGAGATTTTTTGTTTGAGTGGTATATGCTTTAATGTCTTTAAATTTTGTATCCAAAACAAATTTTGTGAATTTTTTTAATGAAAATAAACCTCTCTCAAATGACCAGTACCAGATTAATCGGCTCAACAAAACAAATGAATCAGGCTTACTGTACCCTTTGGTTTACATGTAATTTTATTGTGTGTAAACCAGTAGATGCACTCAGGCTGTTTTGTTTCACAAAGTATAATCGATTAATCAATGAGTTATTCCAGTGTGAGGTTGCCAGGGATTTGAGAGTTCCGCGTTTCCGCAGATTTCTGCGTATTCCCCTTGCTTGCATCGCACTTTTTATATCCCTAAACCTAAATCTGCATTTCTTTGAAAATAAAAAAAAAAATCCTGTTTTATTCCACGATGTAATTTCTTAAACGACTGGGGATCGAAACTACATTGAGAGGCATTTTCACGACCTTTACCCCTGTATTCCCATCGCGAAGGCTTAGTGAGACCACTCCATTGTGATGTGTAATGTCTGTTATGAACCGTGCCTGTAGGTATGATGTTAAATTTTGCCATTGCATACAGTAGAGTAGGGAAATTCTTCGCATCGCAAGCGGAATTTCTAATCCTGTTAAGCATCTGATAGCAAGTAATTTATGGTAAAATGTAGTTATTCGCGTTTCCATTTCCTGAAAATGTTAAGTTTGTGAAGATTGTTTGTCGCAGGCCATCTAACTTAATAGTTTAGTGGTTGCGAAAATGCCACATGAGTCTGTCAAATTTGGCAACCTTCACTGACAGTCACACAGTAGATGGGAAGTTTCTGATTTTCCGCGTTTTTTTTTAACATGGCCACTCACATCCTGGGTTGCAGAAAATGGCTATTGAATAGAAGATAGTAGGTTGGGGCAATTTCAAACTTTCGTAACTGAACAAAATGTATAAGATGCAAATTTTAAGGTTTTTCAGCTAATTTCAGAGTACTTTATGGCAAAAATTAACTATTTTGGGCTCAGAATCATCAACCCCCCAAAAAATCACTTTTGCCCCAAAATTTAACTCCCCCTTGCACATTTACCCAATTAAGTGAGCAAAAAAAAAAAAAAGAAGAAGAAAAAGGGAAACATACATTGATAACCTTTTTATTTTGGCTTTACAGTGATTGGTTTCCTTATTAAAACAGCATGCCACAAAAATGGAGCTGCAACTTGAAAATGAAAAGAAAAGTAGTAAATGTGTTTGAGTTCTTTCAAAGAGAAGCAATGCAGTGGCATTTTTAATTAAGTTTTATTTAAAAAAATGGTTAAAAGTACTGCAAGTCGAGTAATAAAATTATGTTGAAATGTTCAATTGAATACAGAGAGACAAAACATTAAGTGGCATGTATCACATTAATCAATTCTTTTAGTTCTTTGTTAGTGTTTTGTCAGCTCTTTTGAAAATTCATGAATTGATTGACATTAACTTATAACGTTTAATGTCCAAGTTGTATTGTTTCAGTTGGTGAATGAGAATATATGGTAAAGAGACTTGGAGTTTGTAATATTATGTTCAGTTTATATCAAGTTAAAAATTTTATTGATCCAAAAGGATGAAACTGGATTATGTTTGCATTTTTGAATAAAATAATGAAGTATATAAAGTGTGTCACTTATTCTTAACCCCAATTATACTCTTCATCAGTATTTCTGAAAAAAAAAAATCTGGCTACGCGTGCGTAAACCCGGAAGTGTGTGACGAACGCTTGACAATGGGAATCCAATACACAATTCAAAAGACGTGCGCATGCCATTTGTTTCAGAAATTACAACGGCATTTACAGAAGCTTTAACAGTGTGGTCGTTGGGCATTTTGACCAGGAATGGTAGAAAGCCCAATTTATATACCAGTTGAGGAAAATGTTAACCGGCACATAATTATCACAAATTCACTTATATTCTCTTTACGAAAATTATTTTGAGAATTTGTTTGGTTGCAATTGGACTTCAGCTTTTCAAATTATGCCAATTTGATATTTCCAACCCATTTTAAACTTGACTGAATATTACCTTTGACCTCCTATGAAGGTTCCTCCCAGGGCATATATGACCCAAGTTCTGTAACAATTGGACTTGACTTCTCTGGTTTGTTTTTTTTATGGCTACTCGGAGAGCTATCTCATATTGTGTCCTGTAATGAGCCATTTGGACCGATTGTACCATAGGTGTTAGTGCCCAGCACATGCAAGATTCCAGCCCGAAATGCTC
Source organism: Ophioderma brevispina (assembly GCA_023653785.1). Classification (NCBI taxonomy): domain Eukaryota; kingdom Metazoa; phylum Echinodermata; class Ophiuroidea; order Amphilepidida; family Ophiodermatidae; genus Ophioderma; species Ophioderma brevispina. The sequence goes on from JAMKCH010003732.1 coordinate 57,503, forward strand.
CAGGACAATAACCAGTTCCAATTTATGTCGTAAGGCAGCTATTCACTATTTTCTTCAATTGCCAACTCTAAATTTACACCTTGAGTGGGAATTGAACCCACAACTTTGGATTACAAGACGAGTGCCTACAAACACACTCCACGTCGGCAGAAAGTTGCTCTTTTAAAGCACAGTCAGTCCTGAGGTCACAGTGAAACAATTGATAACCGTAGAAATTGTACGAGGTCAGAAGGCATGGATTTGCACAAACACATGTGTCCTTGCTTTTTGTTTGATTCCCCACACAGGTCTGTAGTGCAAATCAGTGATGTTTTTCGCCATGTTAAAGTATAGGGGAATTCATGTTCAAACTGGCAATCTATGAACTAACCGTGGTCTTTGCTTTCTCAAAACAGATAAAGCTTCACGTGCACAGACTACAGATAAGATGTCCCTTTATGATTAGGTCAACTTTAAAATGTGGGGTTCCTGAATTTGTCAAGACCACGCATTATATAAACACAATTTTTTTCACTTTTCATCCTTGTTTTTCAACCCCCAAAATATCATAATTATACCATCTGAGGTATGAAGAAGACTTTTAGCAACATATTTGTAAAATGAAACGACGTATTTACGAGCCCCAAAAACAAAGTTGTTTAAATCGTTTTCAACCATCTGGAGAGGTCAGCGCTGCACCATTGTTTTCATGTGAAAAAGAAAATAAAGCATGCCAGCATGACCCGCTGTCTCACTGAGCACACGCATAATCCGAGTTAAAAATATACTCCCCGCCTAAAAAAATCCGAACGATGTTGAAATGGCCATCAACGTGCTCAAACTTGCTTTCAAATGAACACGCCAAGCCAGCTGGATAAATCTCTCAAACTTCCACATCATGCTTCATTATCAATGCATTACGGACACAGCAGTGGCATAGCCAGCTTTTTTTTTCGGGGGGGGGGGGGGGGGAAAAAAAAAAAAAAAAAAAAAAAAAAAGGGAAACATACATTGATAACCTTTTTATTTTGGCTTTACAGTGATTGGTTTCCTTATTAAAACAGCATGCCACAAAAATGGAGCTGCAACTTGAAAATGAAAAGTAGTAAATGTGTTTGAGTTCTTTCAAAGAGAAGCAATGCAGTGGCATTTTTAAGTTTTATTTAAAAAAATGGTTAAAAGTACTGCAAGTCGAGTAATAAAATTATATTTGAAATGTTCAATTGAATACAGAGAGACAAAACATTAAGTGGCATGTATCACATTAATCAATTCTTTTAGTTCTTTGTTAGTGTTTTGTCAGCTCTTTTGAAAATTCATGAATTGATTGACATTAACTTATAACGTTTAATGTCCAAGTTGTATTGTTTCAGTTGGTGGATGAGAATATATGGTAAAGAGACTTGGAGTTTGTAATATTATGTTCAGTTTATATCAAGTTAAAGATTTTATTGATCCAAAAGGATGAAACTGGATTATGTTTGCATTTTTGAATAAAATAATGAAGTATATAAAGTGTGTCACTTATTATGATGAATCCATTCTTAACCGCAATTATACTCTTCATCAGTATTTCTGAAAAAAAAATCTTGCTACGCGTGCGTAACCCGGAAGTGTGTGACGAACGCTTGACAATGGGAATCCAATACACATTCAAAAGACGTGCGTATGCCATTTGTTTCAGAAATTACAACGGCATTTACAGAAGCTTTAACAGTGTGGTCGTTGGGCATTTGACCAGGAATGGTAGAAAGCCCAATTTATATACCAGTTGAGGAAAATGTTAACCGGCACATAATTATCACAAATTCACTTATATTCTCTTTACGAAAATTATTTTGAGAATTTGTTTGGTTGCAATTGGACTTCAGCTTTTCAAATTATGCCAATTTGATATTTCCAACCCATTTTAAACTTGACTGAATATTACCTTTGACCTCCTATGAAGGTTCCCAGGGGCATATATGACCCAAGTTCTGTAACAATTGGACTTGACTTCTCTGGTTTAAGGGTTTTTTTATGGCTACTCGGAGAGCTATCTCATATTGTGTCCTGTAATGAGCCATTTGGACCGATTGTACCATAGGTGTTAGTGCCCAGCACATGCAAATTTCTTGCCCGTAATGATGGTCCAGGACAATAACCAGTTCCAATTTATGTCATAAGGCAGCTATTCACTATTTTCTTCTTCAATTGCCAACTCTAAAATTTACACCTTGAGTGGGAATTGAACCCACAACTTTGGATTACAAGACGAGTGCCTACAAACAGACTCACGTTTGCAGAAAGTGCTCTTTTAAAGCACAGTCAGTCCTGAGGTCACAGTGAAACAATTGATAACCGTAGAAATTGTACGAGGTCAGAAGGCATGGATTTGCACAAACACATGTGTCCTTGCTTTTTGTTTGATTCCCCACACAGGTCTGTAGTGCAAATCAGTGATGTTTTTCGCCATGTTAAAGTATAGGGGAATTCATGTTCAAACTGGCAATCTATGAACTAACCGTGGTCTTCGCTTTCTCAAAACAGATAAAGCTTCACGTGCACAGACTTTTTACAGATAAGATGTCCCTTTATGATTAGGTCAACTTTAAAATGTGGGGTTCCTGAATTTGTCAAGACCACGCATTATATAAACACAATTTTTTTCACTTTTCATCCTTGTTTTTCAACCCCCAAAATATCATAATTATACCATCTGAGGTATGAAGTAGACTTTTAGCAACATATTTGTAAAATGAAACGACGTATTTACGAGCCCCAAAAACAAAGTTGTTTAAATCGTTTTCAACCATCTGGAGAGGTCAGCGCTGCACCATTGTTTTCATGTGAAAAAGAAAATAAAGCATGCCAGCATGACCCGCTGTCTCACTGAGCACACGCATAATCCGAGTTAAAAATATACTCCCCGCCTAAAAAAAAAAAAAAAACAATCCGACCGATGTGGAAATGGCCATCAACGTGCTCAAACTTGCTTTCAAATGAAACACGCCAAGCCAGCTGGATAAATCTCTCAAACTTCCACATCATGCTTCATTATCAATGCATTACGGACACAGCAGTGGCATAGCCATTTTTTTTCAGGGGGGGGGGTGCAAGATTCCCCACAGGGGGGCAGCTGCCCCCGCCCCTCTGGCTACCCGCCACTGGGACACAGGTCAATAAGCAAACACATTACGCGAACAACGCTCCTGGCATTTATTATTATATTTCACCTACATACCTTTTTAATACAGCAATTTATATTGTTTGGATTTTTTAGGCGGGGAGTATATGTTCCTGGAGCATAAGTTAGTGCCCAGGGGGTTAAATGATTGAGGTTGAAGACTGTAGCATAATTGTCCCTGGATGACAAATACAACAGATATTTTACATCAGAAATAATACACTGACACAGGTTTGTATTTGAATTAAGTACTTTCTGAAACCAGAGATTATGAGCTACTCTGCTGTAGGTGAAGATACATTAGGCAATACAGATACAGAACACGGAAAGGAAATATTGCAAGCTAGCTTACCATATTCCTTCAAAAATGAGCAGTTTTTGATAAAAGAACATTTTTACTTTACTGTGACACCCATATGTTATGATTTGTACACTACTAGGCTTCATTTTCCATTGCACTGCAGCATGCCTTCAGAACTTGCACAAGTAGTGGGATTATATGGTGCAAAACAACTCTGCATAATGCTGCTGCTGCTGCTGCTGCTGCTGCACTGAGCTTCTATGAGATTTTTGCTTGAAAATATGCTCCAGGAGCATATGGTCCTGAGGCATAAATCTGCAAAAATATTCCAAGTCAAATATGCTCTAGGAGCATATTTGCCTAAGCTCCTGGAGCATGTGCATTCAAATCAAATATGCCTTCAGATTATTTATGCTCCAGGACCATATGCTCCTGGAGTATAATTCCCGGGCAAAATCCCATAGAAGCGATCACTGCAATGGAAGTGTACAATACAATGCAAATGGCATCCATATGGAGCTTATAGCCCCTGTCTGTTGATGTGCATGACTAAAATCCAATCTTTTCAGCACGATGTTGCCCATACACAACACCACACACAGGAGCTATTGATAGTATATCTTTGATTTACTGACCCATCGACACTTTCTGCACTCTTAACCCTGTTCCCATTTCTCCAGGAGGAGGGGAAGGGGTAAAGGGATAGAGGGTAAGAAGATTGGACATCTTGGGTGGGATTTGAATCGAGGGCCCCAGCACCCCAGCTCCATGACTGGGGATGACAAGCCATGAGGGTGTCACTGGTCCAGCCAGTGATTCGTGCCCATATGTGTTTGTACGATGATGTCATTGCATCTTTTGGACTTGATGTCAAATTGTATCTTTCTGTCCTTTGATTGATTAGAAGTATGTTACCATGGTTACAGGTCTGGATTTTCTACAATTGGGAATAATTAGGCTTCAGCTAATCTTACAATATTTTCTTGGTGAAAACAAAATTGATTTACATTTAAGTGTGCATAACAGAATCAACTCAAAACATTTTCAAAGAGCACACTATATATGAAACGAATATAAAATGTGCCACTTTTTAAAAATCAGTTTTATAAATACATCTTATCAAAATCAAATATATCTCTCAATTTATACAGTCTAGTACTTTTCATATTAAGTACATTATAATTATTTCTCAATATAAATTACAAGTGTACAAGGCTATTGGTACAATTTTTTAAAAATACATCGGTCCTCGGACCGCTTGTGTCGCCTGTCATTGCGGTTAGTGAATGATAGGCCTAACATGACCTTTGACCTTGATATGTGACCTTGGACCTCATAAACAAATGAGGGTTTGCATGTAAACTCCAAAACCAAGTTTGGTTCCAATTGAACTTCAACTTTTCAAATGAGGTCAATCGTACATTTTCTGCCAATCTTACAACTTGACCTCACATGACCTTTGAGCTTATTAACAAATGAGGGATCACATGTTGCACCTATGACTCAAGTTTGGTATAAATCCATCAAAGTATGAGGATATTACAGACAAATGTTAACCCTTTTTCACAACAACAGACATCAACAACAACAGACATCAACAGTGGACAAAGTGATCCCTATGTGTCTTCCTGCCTTAGGGAAGGCGACACAAAAAAGCAGCATGCAAGTAATACTAATTAACATTCATGTACAACAGCTATTTGAATAACTTTGGGAATTTTGGTTCCTAAGAGGAAACTACATTCATGCAAAGCACACACGCACTGACGCACAAACTTATTACCAATGAACTGTTTGTCAGTGACAAGTAAAAGTATGACATGTAGTTGTTTTTTGAACTGATGAATACAATATTCTGTGAATACTAACAGTACGTAGAGCAACTTATTTGCGGCCTTTAAATTTTCTGGTTTATGCGGGTGCAGATGCATAGAAGACATAATGCCTAACTTTCTACATCTTGCTTCTTGCATGGAAAGTTAGGCACTATATCTCTTTGTTTTTGCGCTGGCCGCTTTACGCGTGGGTTTTTCGCGCCGAATTTTTTTGTAATTGTCTGACTTTTAAATGCACTTCTTTTCATACCAAAAAAATTAAAATCGGCCAAGCCGTTAATGAGTTAATTAGTGAGGGTCCCATGGAACCCCCCCTTGGGCACTATAATGGAAGTCAACTGAGAATATTAAAAAAAATCAAAGAACCAAAGCAAATTTTTTTTTTGCTGATATATGTTCACACATACATATAAGTAAACAAATAATAGTAACATTAAAAATAATTAACCCTTTATAAAAAAAAAAAAAAAAAAAATACATTTTCTGCCAATCTTACAACTTGACCTTACATGACCTTTGACCTTATTAACAAATGAGGGATCACATGTTGCACCTATGACTCAAGTTTGGTATAAATCCATCAAAGTATGAGGATATTACAGACAAATGTTAACCCTTTTTCACAACAACAGACAACAACAACAGACAACAACAACAGACAACAACAACAGACATCAACAACAACAGACATCAACAACAACAGACATCAACAACAACAGACATCAACAACAACAGACATCAACAACAACAGACATCAACAACAACAGACATCAACAACAACAGACATCAACAGTGGACAAAGTGATCCCTATGTGTCTTCCTGCCTTAGGGCAGGGGACACAAAAAAGCAGCATGCAAGTAATACTAATTAACATTCATGTACAACAGCTATTTGAATAACTTTGGGAATTTTGGTTCCTAAGAGGAAACTACATTCATGCAAAGCACACACGCACTGATGCACAAACTTATTACCAATGAACTGTTTGTCAGTGACAAGTAAAAGTATGACATGTAGTTGTTTTTTGAACTGATGAATACAATATTCTGTGAATACTACCAGTACGTAGAGCAACTTATTTGCGGCCTTTAAATTTTCTGGTTTATGCGGGTGCAGATGCATAAAAGACAATGCCTACTTTACATCTTGCTTCTTGCATGGAAAGTTAGGCCCTATATCTCTTAACACTTGTGGACAAGGGGGGGTTCTAGGGCCCCTCCAAATTTGTTTTTCGCGCTTTTTTGGGGCCGCTTTAGCATGGGTTTTTCGCGCCAAATTTTTTTTAATGTCTGACTTTTAAATGCATTCTTTTCATACAAAAAAATTAAATCGGCCAAGTCGTTAATAAGTTAATTAGTGAGGGTCCATGGAACCCCCCCTCATGGGCACCTAATGGGAAGTGAAACTGAGAAATTAAAAAATAAAAGAACAAAAGCAAATTTTTTTTTTTTGCTTGATATAGGTTCACACATACATATAAGAAACAAATAATATAACATTAAAAATAATTAACCTTTTATGTTGAAAACAACATTCATTGTCAGACGTTGCTTAAAAAAACCGGTACTGTACAAAGTCTATGGAAAAATGATGGTATTTTGCAAACCCGTTTAAAAATACAGGATTCCTAAAACTTCAAGGTTCATATATGTAATTTGGGTCTTCTAGAGTAGATATCAACATAAATAAGTTTTCAAAAGTTTGATTGTAAGCGCCCAGGCTATTTGAATAATCCGTTTTCCATTTTTCGCGTGTTTGAAAAAACAATGTGTTTTTGCCACATAATTTGCTAGCCCAAATAAAAAAATTCATTTTTATGCTGATTTGGGGTTTGTCTGATGACCTTCACATGTGGTATAAATTCGTACAAAATTCCCTCGGGAAAGTGGTTTTCCTTGGGGGGTCCCATGGAACCCCCCCTGGGCACCAACGGGAGTGCAAAAACCCCTTGTTCACTTAAGTGTTCATGAATCTGCACCCGCATAAATCTGAAATAAAGGTCATAAGCAAGCAACTAGATTAAGGGTGCTATTACAAGGTTTTCCGGGAAGACAAACTCATGTGAACACATTAAAGGTTGTAAGTGCGATAGCTGCTATTTGTCAGAAATTCCAACAAACATACTATTATGCCAAGGTCGTGGTCAGTGGTTCTTGAATGGTTCTTCAGGCACGTCAGTCACCTGAAGAACCTCTTCAGAACACGACTCAAGGAAAAGGAAAATGAAAATATCCTAATACATGGCAGCACGCAGATGTACGACATGACAGCTCTGCACTTACAAACTCTTGCATTTACAGGACAACGTGTAATCAAGCTAAATCAGTCTCAGTAATTTTGCCAAGCAAAGTGAAATCCAATTGGCGCGCCAAGATTTTCTGGGTTTAATTTTGCTGGCTCACTCATCTGAATTGGTTTTGGTATTTTAGTGTGACTCAGAATAATGAAATACAAAGGAAAGTGAATGTTTATTAAAATTGGCCTTGTCTTAAAAAATGATCATTTGCAACAAACAGCTGACTTAGCTTGATCACATCACAAAATAATACTTTGAAAATATTTATTTGACTCCATCCAATGGGTCATTCAAAGAAATGGTCAAGTGGTTTTTTTTTTCTTGAATTGTGAAAAATGAAATAACTGAAACTAAAATCAAAATTTAACTATGACAAAAGTTCACACAGGACAGAAAAAATAAAATAAATGACATGCTTTCTAAGTTGACAAAACGGAACTATACCGTAACCATTATATGGCCAAAGGAATAAATAAAGAACCAAATAACAACCATCTACAATGGTTATGAAAGCAGTTATTTAAATAACTTATGAATTTTGGACCCTAGAATGAAAAATAAAAGTGAAATTACACAAATATAAAACACTACCCCATTTCTCACTAATGAACTGTTTGACAGAGGCAAGTGCGACATGAAAGTGACTTTGAACTGACAAATACAATATTGTGCTAATACTACTAGTGTGTACATCGACACATTAATGCAATCAGTGATTCACCCGTAAGTGTCTAAATATTTGAAATTTGCTGGAATAGCTTAAAGTGAAAGATAAGTCTGTAGAATTTTCATAAGTTATTTTATCAAACTGAAAAATTGACAGAAACGGGGAAAATAAAAGCAGTGTTCAAAGATATGAATCTCCATTCAATTATGCGTTGTAGTAGAAGTGTCAGTACGGACAGTAAGGACTAAAATATCCAAATTTGTCCTTGCTTTCAGACTTGGCACATGTAGGGTATGTTAGGATACCTATACATGTTACAGGCATGCAAAATCTGATTGTTGATGATTTTTTTTTAATTTATGGATTAGCAAATTACTGATAGTGTCTCTAGTGGTGCTACAACAAGGCTATGGGAACATAACAAAAACAAAATGTGACATGGTATATCAAAACCAGGCAGAATTGGGCAAGGTTCTAAATGAAGAAAGAGGCCAAAACAAATTGAAGGGTGATTTTTGTCAAAATTGAGTTTGACAAAATTGCTAGTCTAGCTATGCTAAAAATCTGCTGTGAAAATTTGAAAGTAAAATTTTATTGGTAAAGAATATTTTCAACAACGGGATAATTTTTTTTTAGAAAATATATTTATTATTTTCTTTATTTATGGGCATTTTTCATTTACAACATTTTGGTAAGTCAAATTTCAAAATTCCATAACTTCAGTGAGCAATGATCGATTGAGATGAAACAAAAAGCAACGCAAAGCCAAAGGTCTGTTTTAGATATTTTACAAAGAAATTAAATTCCATCTCCTGCCCAATTCAGTCTGTTTTTTGATATACCATGTGACAAACATGCAAGGTGTAAGATTTAGGTAAATAGTTCCGTAGGGGGAATATGGATTCCAAATAGGATTACTTCATAGGAGTAATGGGTTTCAAATTGAATAGCTCAGTGGTTAATCAATCCATGTCTTTTTCTGAGTTTATATTTCATGCCAAAAGAATTCAAGGTTGTATTAGTTGCAGTGTTTAAAACAATTAAGTGTAATAACATACAGTTCACAGTGTTAGAAAATTCAAACATGTTACAGAGTGGTTCATCACAAATCAACAACGATGCATCAATGCATCTGCGTATTTTTATCCCGCAAGGGCGGCTACGAGCGGATAAAAATACACGGGCGCATCAGATTCGACAACGAAAATCTTCTTGAAAACTTATTAATATCGTGTATAGAGGAACATAATTATTCTCACTATAATACTAAACTGTTCCCAGTTCACAGAAATCTTTCAGCAAAAATATTTTAGCAAAATCTAAAGCAAAACGATAGTTTTGGCAAGTTTGTTGCTTTGCAGTTTGCACACTGGTGTCCTAGCGCGTACTCAGAATTCCAAACATGACGAACAGTGCGTTGACTTAAGCGTACCGCGTAAACGCACTTTCGTGAACATGCGCCAGGCGCAACACACTAATTTGCATATCAACTCTGGGTTGATAACGAATCAACAACGGTACGCTCCTTTACAAGGAGATACGGTGAGTTGTTGAAGTCAGAATTACTTACAATAAATATATTACACTTAGGGTTCTTAGTAGATGCATAAAGCAGGCAAATTTGAAGCAAAAAAAAAATAAGCTGTATCTAATCTATAGCAAAACAAAGACAAACAACTTTGTCATCTTTAATGACAACTTACACTTTAAAAACAAATACTGATTTGTGTGACATTTTAAGTATTAAGGCATTACATCAAAATGCAGCTGCTCCAAGAATTTATATTTGTAAAATCTCATCCACAGTGGGCGGCATCTTCAAATGAAATCCTGGTCTGAAGGAAAGGGCACTTTTCTGTGATTGGTATGTGCCACTTTTGTTTTCATAAAAGAAACCTTGCAAAAATTATTTTTCTACCCAGTATGATCATGGGAACAAAATAGAGCCAAATTAGGAAATTAATACCAGGCTAAAATTCCATGTGTTTTAACACTTGTAGGGTTAAGAAGTAGATTTGTGTTAATTTGGACTGCATTTGAGATATTTCATAGAAAATAGAAAAACTAGAACAAGCTCAAAATCCGGTCCTGGAAATCACAGCACACACACACCCATATCAGAAGGCAATGATCCCTGGATTTGTCCTTGTTCCTGGGCTTCCTGTATAATTTCTGCATACACTGGGTGTATCAGGACACTAAAAGAAATACAGACATACAGGGAAAATTTGATCAAGTGACTTCTCTATTTTATCCAAAATAATCAAGATCTGAAACTTGTTAGTTTCCATGTCAGCATAACAATCAAAATGGGAAAATCGTGCATTTTACAGGGTAATTATGACACAGGTTGATCACAACCAAGCATCAAGGTAGGCATGTGTGTTTCAAATTGTAAATAGATGGTTATACAATTGAGGCACTGATTGCTTCTGCCCACAATTATAATCAAATATTTACAAATATTCCCATTACTATAATAACTCCATGATATTCCTAAACTGATAATGCTAATCCACTGGCCATTCCATTCCAAGCGCTAATTCCAGTGTTTCCGTAACCTGACCACCTTCCCTGAACACTAGGAATTCAACAACCTTTACAGTTCTGATTTTGTCAAATATCCTGCAAGGTCAGAGAGGTGTAAGTCAGTTTCTTTATCAAAAGCAAAGTTTCAATCAGCTCAGATTTCCCAAGAGGCATGTCCACTTCCCAGGAAGGAACTTACCAAATTCCTACTTTTTCAAGCCATGACTTTGGAAAATAGTGTGCCCTATTTCCCCTCTAACCACATGTGACATGTGACATCAAAAGATACCTCATGTTGGCCATGACATTATAATTAGTAAGTTTCAACCAGAACTCTTTATCAGAGAGATTAATAGCTAAATCCTGTTTCATTTTGCACAGTTTAAAATTTGTGTGCTCGCGGTTGGTGGAGACTAAAGATCCATATTAACAGATTCTTTTACATCTACTGCCCATTAATGCAAAAGCATGCTCTTGATTGGTTTGTTTTTATTACCACATTATTCTGCAATAATTGGTCGCGATTACGCTCTACTGCGTGATGCGACGCGAACATTCTTGTTCTTTTCGGTCAGTTTCACCCCTCACTATAGGGTCACACGCTATAACATTACGCGGAGGAGACAGGGCGCGCGCTGTAAAGACGTAAACAACTGTTACATTTTTAGTAAGAAATTACCTTTTTTCTGTTATTATTTCATTTATTTGGGTAATAGAATAGAAATAAAGGGTGCGATGTCCATGTTTATACCGAATAATGTGTCTTCGGCAGTAAAAATATTTGAATAATGGGTCTCAGCTTCGCCTCGCCCATTAGTCATGCATGTTTTTACGTGCCTTGGACACATCATTCTTGCATAAACATGAACATCTTACACTTTATTTCTGAAATAAAGCTGCAAAGGTTGTTGAATTCATAGTGGTCAGGTAAACCTGGTCAGGTTACAGAAACACCACAAGATATCTGAAGAGTGCAATGGCAAAATGCATCAAGCACAAAATTGCCTTACATTAAAAAAAATGCACAAATTTAAAAAATTCAGAATAAAAAAGAGCCCTTTTGTTTTGTAACAATGTTTTTCACTTTACATAACAGATCAGCTCAATTATCGCCTGCTTAAGTTTTGCAATAAAGTCGCGCTGAAGCTAAAATTCCTTCACTCATTTAGACTCGTCAGCATAAAAAGACTACAATCTTGGAGGTTGTCATGTTCACATATTACTCTGTTGGCCTGAATAATTGGTAATACTGGTTCACCTTAACTTAAAATGCTTGATTGTGAAAAAATGTTTCGTGTCCTTAATCCTCTGGTTGAAAGGGGAATTAACTATTCAACTAACATAAAACTTTCCAAGACAAGCTAAAATCAAACCAGAACCAAGCCTATACGCCAGCCTCCAACAAAATAAGAAAACAAGCAAAACCATTGAGAAAACAAGCACTTAAAAGTTCAGTACTTCACTTGAGGGCCATCAATTACCAGTTTTCTATTGTGTTAAGTGCTTGGTTCATTTGAGACTTGCTTTAGCTTGCTTCAGCTTGATATGTGATTGCTATGTTGCTTGCTACTATGTGCTTGTTTCGCTGATTTCAACTAGTATTAAGAGGGAAGGGTATTGTTATCTGCAGTAAAGTTCCCCTTCATTTCATGAATTTAAAACAAGATGATTTTCAAAACCAAGCACTTTATGTTAGCAGTGTCACAATATTGCAGGCAAAAACAAATATTATTGATCTACAAAATGTCACAGCCCATTAGGGCACAAAATAAAATGAACAATGAACGTTGGCTGGTATTCTGAAAGGGATCTAATTTTAGACTGGGTTTAATGAAAAGTAGAGTTATCTACATGAGTGGAACCTTTTCCTTCCATCATACTTAAAATGTGGCTGTAAAACAGGTGAGAAATTTCAGGTGAGAAATTTCTCACCGGTTATTTAACTTTCACAGTATTTTGAAAGGAAAAAAATGGGTCACTCATGTTGGACTAACCCTGGTTTAAACCCAGGTCTAAAGTTCTAAGCAAGCACATGTGAGAACACGAGTGCACTTGACTCCTGTGTACATATGAATAATGGAAGTGGAGAGCTGTTTCCATCTATAAGAGTGTACATGTCTTTGACTTGGCTTGGTCTGTACTAGATGTGGATGGTTCCGATGCCTCAACCGGCTCTGCAGATGTCTTCTTCTTTTTCCAAAAATTGCCAAGACTGCAAGAATGATAAATAATATTAGTTTTGATTGTTGTTATGAATTACAAATAAGATCGTTATAATGGAATAACAATAGATACAAATTACAAATACACTTTATACAATAGAACAAAATAGTGATGACACAGTGCATGGGTAATACTTGCATGCCCGGGTTGCATGCACCACCACCAACATGAGCTATGAGTTGCAAATATATTGGGTGAGATGCAGTCAAGCCCAATATTTTAAAACTTAAAAATTTAAAAATTTTAAAAGCGAGACCAATAAAGTTTGGGCGTAAATCATCCAATTTTATGATTATCATGTTTCGGATCCAATATATTCAACACTTGGACTCCTCAAAACATGATAATCATCAAATTTGGACATTGTGATCTTGTAGAAGTTCACTTTTTAGTAATGAGCCACCCGGGCAAATATGCAAATGAGCTCATTAATATGCACAAATAATGATGACACAGTGAATGGGTATTACTTGCATCCATCACTAACCACATACCAAGTTTTGTGAAATTTGGACATTGGGATCTTGTAGAAGTTCACCTTTATAGTAATGAGCCAATTAGTCTAGTCCTCTTTAGCACCACCAAATTATCATATATCTCAGAATGGCCCATCCATGAAACAAATTATCACCCGTTACACCAAATTTTCATAGTATGTTGAGAGAAAAGTCCGCTTATGAAGGACTAACGCTGGTTTAAACCTAGGTCTAAATTTAGATTAAAGCAATCACAAAATGTATCCTCAACGATTTGGTTAGTGTGGATTGGGTTACATTTAAGGTTAAGTTTCATTTATTACTGCAAGGGGTTAAATTTACTGTTGAGAATCATAGGCTAGCGGGCAAGATCTCATAGCGTTTACAAGGTGACGCACCCCTAACAAGTACATAATTTTGCTAAAATAAATTGTCTAAAATTATCAAAATCAGTTCTATGCATGTTCTCATTTCTAGTATGTGCACATTTTCTTGAAAATGAATTAAATGTCATTTCCTTTTTTGCCCTGAATATCAGTGCAGTGACCAAGGGATGTACACCACGTTCCATTGACTCTGGCAAATAATGGTGCTATTGATAAGTAAATCCGCCCGTTATGAATAGGATGAATAGGACAACAGACTTCAGATTCTCTGGGGCTGCAAAGCCATTGATATTGTCCATGACGTTAAAAGCTTTTGAATTGTTTTCACCGCCCGATTTAGATTGAGCTACAGCCTCATTCACAAAGAAAATAAAACTCAAACTTCTGCTGGGAGTTTAATAACTTTGATCGTATATTTCATCATTTATTCAAAAGGAAACGAAGATGAGCAAAAATCATGAACGGAATTTTGATTGGCAAGGTATGACCTAACATCTTGGTGAACTACCAACACCCATAACTTAATCATATTAATATAGGACCTCTTTTCTATTCAATTAAAAGTTTGTTCGGCACCGTTTCACCAGCATTTCATATAGGTGAATGATTTTCGATTTCTGCTATAAACGCAATAAATTGCATAGAAATGGGGTTATGCGGCAAGTTACGGGTTTGGTTCTGCACAAATATGTTAGGTCACATTTTGCCAAACAATTTTTTTCTCATGAGCTTTGTTCACCTTCGTTTCCCTTTCGAATAAAGGATGAATATAGGGTCAAAGAAAATTGAACACACAGTAGAACCTCTAACTTTATTTATTCGTGAAAGAGGACAGGGAATTTGTGTTTCACGTCATGAAAAATAACTTAATCTAAATCGGGGTGATGGTATAACACCTGCAATCTTTTCAGTTAGCAATGGCTCTGCAGTTCCAGATGAAAGTAATCTGTGAAGTGTTTGGTCTTCTACATACCGAGCGGATTTACTTATCAATAACCCCATTATTTACTGGAGTCAATGAAACATGGTGTATGCCCCGTAGTCACTGGTATTCAGGGCATAAATTGAGATGACATTTAATTCATTTTCTTGAGAATGTGCACATACTAGAAGTGAGAACACGCTTAGAACTGATTTCTATAATTTTAGGAAATTATTTCGGAAGAATTATGTACTTCCCAGGAGTGCGCCACCAGGTCCTTATCCTACATCTTTTTCGCTTTTGCCCTCATGGCCTATCAGTGGCGTAATCCTGGGGCCCTTGGGGGCTCTTGCCCACCTGGGAGCCAAAGGGGCGCCAAAGAAAGAGAAATGAGGTGAAAGAAGGAAAAGGAGAAGAACGGGAAAGGAAAGGGGAAAGGAAGGGGGAAGGGAAAGGCCAAATGAAGCAAAATAAAAAAGAAAATTTGAGATAGAATGGGAGGACGGCACTGAAAAAAAGGGGAGGGACAAATGAAATGGGAAAAAAAGAACAGCTTAATGGCGAAAAGGATCGCCTGTAAGGGGAAAGCTAGAAAGCGTCAAATTATGCGAAAATGGGTGATAAATAAAAGGTAACTCGAATACACCATGTGCAACACAAAAAACGTATAAAATAGTAAATTAATGACGCCACAGCACTACCCCATATGAAACGCAAATATAGAGAAACGAGGGGTGTGAAAATATTGGAAAGAAAGTGACTGAATACCATAAAAAGTGCAGCACAATGAGATAAAACACAAAGAAAAACAGATGAGAAAGAAGATGGAAAAGAAAGAAATCAGGGGCGTCAAAGCCTAAAAACTTGACTTAACTTGAAATCAGTTTAAGGAAAACGTACGCATAGAATACATGAAATTATTTTATTCAGTAATTATTTTAAAAAAAACGAAAAAAGGAAAAGGTTGAAAACCTCGGAAAAATGGAGGGGCGCGAAAGCAACTGAAACTGGCAGGGGATATATAACAAAAAAGTGCATCAAACGAAAGAGAGGTTGAAAAAGTTTAAGAGGTGCCAAGGGAAATCTAAAAAGAGGAACTAGAGGTAAAAAGTGTGTCCTAAAACGGAAGTTACGAAAAAGCAAAGAAGGGCTCCCTACGTAAAAATTCACATTGTATTATTATCCCCTTCCGACCACGTTTAAGTAAGCTCCAATCCTTGTTTTGGCGTTATGTTGGTGTCTGTGGATTAATAAGCTAGTTTTGGGAAGTGGTAACTGTTATTTGCAGGTTGCAGGGCGTTCCCAACCATCACTGATTGGCGTGGGGTTGCCGACAAAACTGTCCTTTGACCGACCAATTTCAAAATTTAATATGTTATGTATATACAAGAAGATGTGGTATGTGTGCACCGCGCCCCCCCCCCATTTTCAATTTCCCAGGCACAAAAGTTATCGTCCTCAGTTTGGTCCCCCCCCCCCCCCCCCCCCCCCCCGGGGTATGTCTCCTGTATATGCCTTAAGAATGGTGGCTTTTGAACGATCTGTGGATTTTCACATTTAAATTTATAGGCAGGACAGAATAAGGCGACCATTGTGGGTCTGACGTAATTAGACGGTCAGATAATTCGGCCATGACTATACCTGTGAACAGTTAAATCTTATACAAATCAAGTTTACTTAGGTGAATTATTGTGTCCGGGACTTCTTCCATAAGACTGACTTACTACTTCCCTTAAAATCTGTGGACCTTGGGAATGAGGCTATCAGCGATTGGACCATGGACTTAGTCATGGATTAGCAGTGTGGCATCACATTTTGCCACCCATTCTTTTAAATCATGTTGGTTTCAGGGTTTGGTCACTACACATGGTGAGCCTGAGATACTAGTTGCGTCACATTCCTTTTCTGAAATAGCCGTCTACATACACACGCACAAAAAGATTGTTGCATGTCCCGCCTCTATGTAATTCCTTTACGCGTTGTCCTGGTTCTGTCTGGTGGGAACACTGGCGTAGTCTTGACGGATAAAAATGCATTATGACAGAGAGTTAATGATAATATGGGGTCCAAATTGTACTCAACAAACCATAACAAACATCTTACATAAAGGAACTTTACAGGCAACCAAGATAACTCAATGCTGATATTTTTTCATCTTTCTCTTCTTATACACGTGATCTAATTTAAAATAAACATTCTCCTTTCCCGGCATACCTGTGGAAACCGAATGTACTTACCATGATGCCTGCATAGTAAAAACATCAGGTAGTTACGTAGGAGCCATGCGTTGGTGTGTTTGATTAGGATGACAATATATGGACACGCTGGTATGATCAGCAGCAAAATAGGAGGAAAACAAATATTAAATGTAGTTGTTATCTGTTTTAAGGGTGGTGTTAGTAGATTTGATCCAGACTAATCCTTATATACCTCATATATGACCCAGCTCTATTGGTTAAAGGTGGAGGCATACATGAACTAGCTTCAAGAATGGCCCAACATGAACTATGCCCTGGGAAAGCGGGCATAGTTTTCATAAACTAATGCCCGACACCCTTCCCAGCGTAAAAGACTGTCGTACGACTATTCCATCCGTAATTATTATGATGTTACTTTGAAGTGGTGTAAGATACTGAACATAAGCAGACCATCACCACATTTGTTTACTTTTACTCGTACTGTGCTGTACTGTCGTGTAATCTGACAACAAGAGGCAAGGAACTGGGCTTATCGCAGCCATCAGTTATTCATGCGTTAGGCTTGTACTGAAGATCTGAAGGAATCAGAGATGCAGCTCATAGGGCTATACCAATGGCAGGTAATACAACCTTCACGATCGTCGAGGATGAATAATTTGACACCGACGCATCTGCAGCGTGTAAAAATTTGCCGAATTCGGAAATTCAATGCCAAGGAAAACTTGTACCACCTTTGCCGACCAAAAATGAACAAGAAGTTGATTAGCGGTAATCCTTTTGGACTCCAACAGCACTTCCTCAACACAAGACAAGGTGATTGCTAGTCTTCACAAGTTTTGGGCCCTAAGTTAACAAAAATTGTTTAAACCATGCATGCACGCCATGGCCTACCAATATATAGGCCTATGTTAGCATCCTGGCTTAGAAGATTTTTTACCATCATCAGATGAACAAACATCTATAAGTCCGTCAAATTAACCAATATGACTGCTTTTTATTCGGAGCATGGTTGAAAACTATAGCCCTTGTGACCTTGAACCATACTATGCCCCTCGGCTTACGCCTTGGGGCATATCTTAGGGTGGTTTCGATATTCACCTTGGCCTATAGTTTCCAACCATGCCCCCTAGCATTCAATAGTTGTATAATGGAATATCAGCCAGTACACACAACAAGATCACCCCCTTGTGCGTCCCAGAGGGTGTGTTGATGTCATCCCACAATGCACCCGTGAGTTGGGGAAATTTCACTTCAATAAGGTCATGTGATCCCACAAAAGCTTTTCTTAACACAAAAAATCATGACTTTAGAACATTTTAGCCCACAAAGGTGTCTATACTTGGGGAATTTTTTTGCGTGATCATGAAATGTCTTGTGGTTCTTAACACTTCTTGAACATTCTTAATCTTAAAAATGCTAAGTACTGACTGTGTTTTTAGTACAGTAGAGGCACTTGCAATGCATTTGGGATTGATTTCAAACACCCTCTGTTCTGTCGCCAGAGGATGTGTTACACCAATCCCATAATGAACTTGGGAAATTTGCCCAACAAGGTCATATGACCCTAGCCCCCAGTGTCTATTCCCAACATCTCCACAAGGCAGTTCTCGAACCACACGTCTCGCCTGCTTTCGCGCATTACTGTAAGACAAAAAGCAAGCACACCAACGTATTTAAACACAGTAGTAGTACACAGTTGCAATATTTAAATCAGTATGGAACTTTGACCTCGGTAAGTTTGAAAAGAGCCTCCACCTGCTCGTTCATTTTTATTATTGGTAATCAGCGAAAATAAGCGTGTCCCTGCCATTCTAAATAAATTACCCGGAACAGCAGAGCTTGTTTATAGTATTATTTTATTTTCCACTCTTTCATTTGACACCACCCCAGGGGCAACATTATTCTCTTATTCTCTTGTTGTGGAGATATTAATCGTGTAAATGTCCCCAACATGAGCAAACCAATAGATGTTTTTAGGAGTAGCACCCCTAATGACCTTGTCGTGACCTTTAAAAGTTTTGGCATCAACAATCGACCTCACCCTCCAGTTTCATGTCCATACACCAACATTAACCATTTGACCTTGAATGACCCCTGATGACCTTGTCGCGACCTTTAAAATTTTCGGCATCAACAAATTAAGTTTCTCTTGGATACACCAAATGTACCTCTTTGACCTCCTTTGACCTTGAATGACCCCTAATGACCTGTCATGACCTTTAAAAGTTTTGGCATCAAAAATCGACCCCACTCCTTCCAAGTTTCGTGTCCATACACCAACGTTTACCCCACCTTGACCTTGAATGACCACTATGACCTTTGTCCACTAACCAATACAACTCGGTCCTTCGGAATGTCAAGGGGCACCCACCCCCAAGTTTTTCAGGAACGTGCGACCTCGGTCCTCCGAGAACCCAACCTTCATCATTTACTTGAATGACCCCATAGACCTTGTCGTGACCTTCAAAATTTTCGGCATCAAATACCGACCCCACCTTCCAAGTTTCATGTCCCTCACCAACGTTTACCCTATTTGACCTCATTTGACCTTGAATATGACCCCTGATGACCTGTTGTGACCGTCAAAATTTTCGGCATCAAATACCGACCCCACCCTCCAAGGTTTTCATGTCCTACAACAATGTTTACCCCTTTGACCTCATTGACCTCGAATGACCCCGATTGACCTTTGATCCACTAACCCATACAACCTCGGTCTATCGGACGGTCAGGGTGCACCCACACACCAAGTTTCAGGACGTGCAACCCTCGTTCTCCGAGTAAAATAAGACAGTCTTTTGACCCTTTTTTGACCTTGAATGACTCCTTATGACCTTTGATAAACTACCCAATACAAACTCGTTCCTCGTTCGGTTGGCAAGGGGCACCCACCCCCAAGTTTCAGGAACGTGCTACCCTCGGTCTCCGAGAAATAGACACGGTCAGACAGAAGACACACTGACCGACAGACCACCGGTATTAATATAGAATGTCCCCAACATACAAAAAAAAAAAAAAAAACAAAAAAAAAGACCAGAGTTGTTTAAGAGAAAGCACCCCCGGGTTTGCATTATAGGCATTCTTATTTCCTGCTCTTTCATTGACACCACCCCAGGGGCACACCATTTCCATTGTGGAGATCTTAATCATGAAAAGTCATGCACAAATCCCTTAATAATTCACTAATTTTAGTAAAAATATGAAATTATTCAATTTGGCAACCTATTTTTGAAAAATCATGTGACCACATGTTAAATTTGGGCCTCTAAGGGTGCACACCACTATTACCCCCCATAGACTTTGTATAGAAAAGTCATGTTCTATCTTGAGCTGTAAGCTCGATTTACATTGCATTTCAGAAAATGAGAGTTTACAGTTTTTTCGCAAGACTTTCTTTTATAACATATCCAAATTGCTCACAACTTTTCCGATAAATTTTAAATATTTACGATTTCTTGGAGGGTAGTCATTTTCGCTACTCAAATTTTCGCCCGAAACCGGAAATGCACGTGTGTGTTAATCCGCATAAAAACAAAATAAGCTTAAATCTAAATCCTTTTCTTTGCAGGTGCAATATCATGCACACTTTCCCCAAAACTTGGTAGAGGACCAAATTGTATGCAAAAATGTGCTCAATATTATCAATAACTCGAATTTTTCTCGTGAAGTACGGACTATTTTGCTGTGTAATTTTGCCGGGAGTGGCCGCCAAAAGGGTAATTAGTGGTGTGGTACCCTCTACGGGGTCTGGAAAGCGGTGAAAACACGGAATTTTACGTATTTTCAACATTTCCAAGAAAATGTAACAGGCTGTCCACCCAAAAGACTGACCCACAAACCAGAGCTAGAATACCCTTTCAATGACAACATGGTCTAGATATCTAGCTATATCTATTGATGTTAATTCACCGTTGTTGTGGTATACCCCCCTTTTTTTTTGCTTTGATAAGTCTTCTTGTTTTGTACAACCACCAACCCACACACAGCCCTATACTGCCAAATAAACACATACTGACCTAGTTTATTTTAGGTAATGAACTCCTGAATCAATTCTTTGCAGGGGAGTATTTCACAATGGACATCCCTGAGCAAATTTGGCTGAAATAGACCAAGCATTTGGCATTTTCTTGCAGCTTAAAATAAGCAAAGAATGCCCCTCTAAGTGGGGCCCACAATGCATTTTGACCACACTTCTGAGGTCACGCAAAAGAGGTATGGCCCAGTCTTCCTGTTAGCACAGGAATTTTGCATCATCCGTTCCAGTGATACTGTTTCAGCAATGCAGCAAATTACACATATTTAATTGGATCAATGTACATCAAAACATTGCCCCTTTAATTGGCCCACATCACTTTGACCCCAATTACTGATTCCCACAAAAGATGTACGGCATAGTAGTCCCATGCAGAATGAAATTTTGCATATCAATGTACATTTCAGCGATACAGCAATACGCATATTTAATTAGCAGTCAATGCTACAAAAAATGCCCCTTTAATCGGCCCCAGTGACCTTTGACCGCCATTCTGTTCAAACAAAAGATGCATGACATAGTAATCTTTCATTTGCGAAGGAATTTTGCCCATCCATGGTACTGTTTCAGTAGATGCAGTAATTGGTGCATAGTTACTTAGCTCATTTGCATACCTTAAGCCGAAACAAATCTCTGGCACTTTCAAATTGCAAGAAAGATGCGCATCATGATAGGCTTTCATGCCGCGCAGGAATTTTGCAGAACTGATTAACCGTTTCAAAATTATAGCAAGTACTCTAATTATTTGCATATTAATTAGCTCATTTGCATATTTAATTTGCCCCTAAATACGACGAATATCTAATCAGTTCGAGAACTCCCCGCCCGCTCCCTCCCACCACGTTACATCATCATACGCCGTACGGAACTCTACCCAGAAACTTGTACACAAGCCGTACGGGAAAATTTTCGTAATTAGCAAAGTAATACTGAATAGCATATTTATGCCCAATCTAATCAGGTCGAGACTCGTGACCCGCTTCTTTCCACCAAGTTACATCACCGTAACCCTTACGGAACTCCAGATAATCGTACACAAGCATTGAACAGACGGCGGACAGAACAGACAGACAGACAACAGAAGAGTGATTACGAAGTCCGGCCGAACAAAGTTCAGGCGAGACACAAAACCCAACTTCTAACTTCTCTTCATCTCTCCTTGGCAAGACTTTTTACTTGATCTTCAAAGTTGTTTTGGTTCTCAATTTTAAATACTGGGCAAGTAGGAACGTTAAATAAATCTTTTGTAAAATGAGGCTGTTCTATGGCCATTTTGGCTCCTGAAAATGATCAGGCAAGCTTTTTCACTCAAGATAAATTTTGAGGTTTTGGTTTCCATATGGAGTTTAAGTTTTGTACATGAAGTGTATAGGTCTTTTCTGCTACTTTTGAAAAACAAAAAACAGAACATGATCTTCACTCTGGATTTTGCTAGAAACCCCCAATACGTGCTTTAATAGGTTTAGGCAAATAATTGTCAAGAAACAATAGCAAATTTTATTCTCAATGGCAGAAAACATCATCCCCGCAATCACATACTGTCGTATTTCACATTTTTGAGGTTTTTTGCGAATTTTTTCGAGTTCATCGAGTTCTTGCCATCCACAAAGTTTCAAAAATGTGAGATGTCCAATAATTCGTTTTCTAATTATCTATTTTTTGTCAGTTTCCCCTCAAATCTCATAAGCTGTATTTCATAGACTGTCGTATTTTAAATCGCCATTCATTTATGTGTTTTATATGTAGTTTGTATTTTGCCGATCCCAAAATAAACTTTCACATACAACCTATTCTGACGTATTTCCCAATCATCTTTCTAATAATCTTTTCCCATAGTGATTCTATTTTATGTCTTGAAAAACAACGGTGTAATATGCGGCGTATTTTGCAATCAAATTATTTGTGAGATTTGTTCACAATTAGATACTAAATATAAGTGTAGTTTTAATGAGATTTATGGTTTATATGGACTTTAAAGTGTTTTCTTAAAGTGTTTTTCTTCAAAACATCAGTCAAAACCGATGTTTCTTTATGCTTCGTTTTACGTATAGACATGAATGTCGTGGTAGATTTTGAACTGTATTTTCTCAGAACACTTTTTTGTCAAATCAACAGTATGTGATACAGCGATGATATAATTTTTCCAAAACTTTTTTCAATTGAGGCATAAGGCCAATGCACAGAACAACCAAAACAAGACCACCATTTTTGATTGAGTGAAAATTGAAGGAGTCTGTTGTTGTAAAGGTCAAGCCTTTGCAAACCATTACATAACTTGCTAATGGTACTGGGGTGTTTTCATACAGCATGTGCATGTGTGGTACTATTATTAACATCTATAGTACAGGCAACTCATTGTGTGTAAAGAGGTGTATTCCTGTTTCTGTAAATAATTTAAACCAGTAGTTGAAAGTTGTAGCTGTGCTAATGAGTGACTACACGCCCTCTGCAAGGTAAAGACATTTTTTCTTTATTCTAAACAATCATGAACTTGGTTATTTTGGAAACCTATGGTTTTACAAAGCACATGTGCATGTTACATAGTTGTCATTAATTTGTATGTGGCAAATATTATACAAATATTGACTGCTATGAGGGGCATGGTTGAAACTATAGGCCCAAGGTGATCTCGAAACCATAAAATGCCCAAGGCGTAAGCCGAGGGGCATAGTATGGTTTCGAGATCACTGAGGGCCTATAGTTTCAACCATGCTCCGAATAAAAAGCAGTCAATATTTGTTTTATATACCGAATATATAGATTTTTGTCAACTATTGGTTTTAAACGACTAATTCTAAGCCAGGATGCTAACAAACAGGACTATATCATGTGTAGGCCATTATCAATGCGTGCATGCACGCATGGTTTAACAATTTTGTGTAACTTAGGCTCCAAAACTTGTGAAGAATTAGCAATCAACCTTTCTTGTGTTGAGGAAGTGATGTTGGAGTCCAAAACGGATCGCCGTAATAGACTTCTTGCCATTTTTTTGTCGGCAAGATGCGTACAATTTTCCTTGCAGCTCCGAATTCAGCAACTTTTACACGGCCTGCAGATGGCTGTCATCAGTGTCAAATTATAATCCTTGAATATCTTCACGGTGTATTTTACCTGCCGTTTGGTATTAGCCCTATGAGCTGCATCTCTGATTCCTTTCAGATCTTCATCTACAAGCTCAAAGCCATTCCCTTGCTCTTGTTTGTATCAGACTTACCCTACAGCACAGACTCCCCACTGACAGTACGAGTAAACAAAATATGGTCTGCTTATATTCATCTCTTACACCAGCTTCAATATGTACACACATAATACGGATGAATAGTTCGTACGGCAGTCATTTACGCTGGGAAGAGGTGTCCCGGGCATAGTTCATGAACTATGCCCGCTCTTCCCAGGGCATAGTTCATTTTTGGTTCAATTCTTGAAGATAGTTGAATTTATGCCTCCACTTTTAACCAATCAGATGACAGGAATCTATATATGAGGTATATAATGGCAAATAACTAATTTAACCTCAAAATCACATTGACTTTATGTACAAAACTTAAAATCCATGGAACCAACCCAAAAATTTATCTTCAGTGAAATAGCTTGCTAGATTATTTTTCAGGAGCCAAAATGGCCATAGAAAAAAGTTGTAACTTGCCCACCCCTACTATGGGCATGTGTCGTCCAGTGGATTGAGCATCCGACCCACACACCAAAGGGTGTAAGTTCGAACCCTGCTGCGACAAACGTGTTAAGCCCTTGAGTAACACGCTTTATCTTACTTACTCCTCCTTATTTACCCAGGTTGACAATAGGTACCGATATTATTCATTATCATGTTTTGAGGAGTCCAAGTGTGTGAAATATCGGATCCAAAACATGATAATGATAAAATTGGATGATTTACGTCCAATATTAATTGGTCTCGCTATGAGTTTTAAAATATTGGGCTCGACTATGTCTCGCCCAATATTTTTGCAACTCATAGCTCGACCAATTAATTTGGGCTTAATCGATCCAATTTTATATCAATGCTGGGAAGGTGACAGTCTTGCTGTATACTTTGTTTACCTTCCTCAAGTCAGTGAGGTGACGTGACGGGAAAATGTAGGTAATGTCCTCAAGCAAAATTAAAACTGCCTCACAGCATGCTTGTGCCTCACCCAATTAATTAAGCTGCAATATGGCAATATTCAAGTTTGACTTCTTCACATCAGCTATATTTGGATTCAACTATCGCTAAAAACTTGTATGGCTATTTAGTGACCCAAGGTCTCTGGTGATCCTGATGAATTCAACAATCTTTACAAAATGAAATGCATGTCTAATTATACATGCATTGACATACATGGCTACTGAAAGTCTTAAAGGTGCTTGTTCTGATTTATGTCTTTTGTGTTCTCTACTTGATATGAGAGCCTGGCACTTGAACATATGCCCTATCAAGTATCATGGGAAACAAGCTTGCGATTTTGATAGTAGAAGCAATAATGCACATAATTGCAAAGCCCTATTCAATACTGTGCTAATCTTGTTGTTTAACCATTAATTCGGCATTTTTTGTTTATATCTTGGGAATGAAATGGATTTGAAGGCTCAATTTCAGGACGACAATGAGAAAAATACAACCTTTCATCTGATATCAAAATTGATACTACTTCCGGATAAATCAGGAGGGTCCCAAAGACGATCGGAACACGCACCTTTAATTACTAATGTACTATCAAATAAAGTGTGCATTTTCTTGGTCACAATAACTCAAAATTAATATCTGCCTCACTCCCCTTGGTTGTGTCACATTGGTCCAGTAAGAGTTTCACTTTTTTTAACTTTTAACACAAACATTTTTTTTTCATCTTACTGACCAAACTATTACACAACTGTTACAAATGAAGACATGCAATGAGTGCTATATCAAATGCTTCAAAATTATGCTTAATTTAATCAATTCTGGAGAAAACAAATTGACAATGTGACAGCAAAACTGACAGTGTAGTAAACAGTGACCAGAAAATACCTTGACTTCTTCCGTTGGTTTGTTATCTCCCTTTGATCCTGGTTTGGTCTGGTTTGCATCTTTTTTCTTTTCCTCTTCAGGTTTGCTTTTACTTGACTCCTCATCATCCTCATCTTCGTCTTCATCCTCATCTTCGTCTTCATCCTCATCTTCGTCTTCCTCATCATCGTCATCATCATCTTCATCCTCATCTTCTTTTTTGGAGGATGTGCTGGGTTTATCTTCTGTTTTTTCTGGTTTCTCGGGTTTGTGGACTGGTTTGGTCTCTTTAGTTGCTATTGCTTTTTTATCTACAAGTACAATAGACAGTTTTATTAAAGGCTGACTCGGAGACTTCCTGGGGATGGCGCCCTCAATTTTCTAACAAATCATGTTTTTTTTTTTTAGGTACATAATGCTTGCCCACATACTAATCGCCGTGTGAAAAAGCTAAGCTCAAATTGATGTCCTTCATATAGAAAATTACAACTTTGTAATAAAATTCCAGGTCCAGAAATGTTACTGCATTAAAATGAAAAAAAAAATGGCAAGAATTCCATATGTACCCCCCTTGGAAGTTCTACATGTAACAATTTTTTTTTTAATTTTTGGCCTTAGGGTTAGGGAGTTTGTTAGTGCAGGGCCATAATAAAAATAATTTGTTCCCCTTACAAGTTTAAAAGGAGGGTACATATGGAACTCTTTCCAAAAACCTGATTCATCTCAACTTGGAATTGAGTATTTAAGGTGAATATCTTAAGTTCTCTAGTTGACTATTTTTATTTGATTTTTAATTATTCTTCAAAATCATCGATTCATCCTCTCAGTTACTAAGTTACATAGAATCCAATATACACACAAAACATTACACACAAATTTTAAATGACATTCAAACCACCAATTATGCAGGACTAAAATAAGGATACACATTTCATGGTTAATCAAATTTAAAATCGATTTGAAGAGTCTTGGGGTCAGAGCTATAAAACAAGAGGTTCAAAACAATTTTGAGTTGATATGACGGCTTAATCTGTTTAATACAAATGGCTTATCAAAAACATCAAAATAATACTATACCAGTTTCTTTATCATCTTCATCATCATCATCTTCGTCATCAACATCATCATCTTCCTCCTCAGCCTCCTCTTCTGTGCTCTTCAGTGTCTGGTTCATAGCTTTAACTTTAAAGTTTCTCACAGCTGGTATTGGTGGTTTGGGTTTAGCATTACTGGGTGTTGAATGTCATAGGCCTTATATTTGCATAGTATTGCTTGACAGAAGCTTTCTCGTGCCCCATCTCTGTGTCTGTTGGATACAATAAAATATTAGAATTAAAATTAAAATGATCCTGGTGTTGCCATCTACAGTTCAGTTCTGGATACTCACTACAAAACATAAACCACAGGTTATGATCAACAAAGAATCAATGGGGCCTACTGGTACAGGCACGTAGCCAGCCTATTTGTTTTAAGGGTGCAACTCCCAATAGGTGCAAAAAAAGTCTCAATCTCAGGCAAAAATGTCCCAGTTGCAGGAAGGGTATATGGTTAAAACAAGCGGTTCTCTAACCCCTAGTTTCAAATGCTTTCACAATCCACCTTTCCTTCACTCCTATTTTATACCTTGACATTAGATGACCTTGCAAGTGACCCTTGATCTTATTATCATATGAAGGTTGCCATGTTGCATGTATGGCCCCAAGTTTGGTTGCAATTGGACTTCAACTTTTCAAATAAATTATGCCAATTTGATGTTTTAAGCCCATTTTATAACTTGACCTTATATAACCTTTCACCTTGGTATGTGACCCTTGACCACATTATCATATGAAGATTCCCAAGGGCCTCTATGACCAAAGTTCATTAGCAATTGGACTTTTACTTATCAAATAAGAAACTTTCTCAGAAATTTTAACCTTTGAAAACACGGCCACATGGTCAGACAGAATTGTGAACTGGGAGGTATCACCTCCTAAAATTCTTGCAGCTGACACAATAAACCAGAATGTTACTTCAGGGAAACCAAGCATCTGCCATCTGTTCTTCAGTTTGTTGCCTTCTTCAATCCTTGGTAGGGATACACAAAAAAGCGGCCTGAATGGCAGTTTTTATTATCTGCCTTTTCCTTCTTGATTTTCACTCAGCATTTTTTCCCGAGGAGGCACTCTGCCACCATCCCCACTCACTTTACCACCCTTGTACAGGTCTATTTATATAGAGGCTCGGAGAAACTGGCCTCGAAACCGGTCCTCTCGCTATCTAGGTGTGAGATTGGTATGAATTTAGTATTCTGCCACCACTTAAAATTCGGCACCTTTAACATGCGGTTTATTCCGTTAATGTTGCCGAATTTGTAGCGTGTGGCAGAATACTAAATTCTTTCCGTGAGATTTACCACTAGACCACAAGGACCTAATGTATTTCAGATTTTTATTTTAGAGTTTCAAGTGGCCGTAATTATATTATATATTTTAAAAGGAGTGGGCCTTATATGCATGATTCTGGCAGAATCTATGACGAAGCGAAACTCAATGCAATGCACGCGAGAATCAAGCAAATGATACAACCCGAGAACAGGTACTTGTTTCCAAATTTCCATGTGCCTCCTCAATTAGGTGACTTGTCTTGAAAATTATAATTTATAAAAAATACAAACAAAATATTCCCATTTGTTAATGAAGTTCAATTCCTAGATGTTGAGTGTCAGAAGATCAGGTTTGTTTTATAGTACTTACTGCATTGCAAGGAAAAATAAGCTACACCTCTGTGACGAAATTAAGCACAAAGAAACCGCCGCCATATTTTAAAATATCTGTGTTCACAACGCACTACTTACCACGTTGTGATTTCTTTTTCATCTCCTGCCTAGTTTTTGCTATTTCATCTTCTTCGGTACTATCATCATCATCATCGGCATCCTCATCATCTTCATCTTCATCACTGTCTTCATCTTCTTCAACTGGGGGCTTAGCCTTAAGTTGATCTTTGGCTACTGAGGTTTCGGTCTGCTGAAAGAAACAAAGACAGTTTTTGGTGCCGTATCTAAATTATATCCGACTTGGATGTTTGAGGCATGAGTATTGGGAGAACAATCACACATGCCTTCAGTATTTCAGCATCATCATCTCTGTGAAAGGTTTCTGTTTGATTAAGACTTTTTGTACCATACCTAAGGCATCACACTTAGATGCTTGAGGTTGGACTACTTCACAGTCCAGTATTCTTTGTTTTTACCATGGACCTCTTTCTCATATATTATTCAAATATTTAATCAGTTGGCCAAGATTAGAGGCATGGTGTGGTACAATACCATTCTGATCTAGTTGTGGGGGTATTCAAATTGGCATCAACATCCAGTGTAACCCAGAGTGCTAGTCTTTATCAAAGAAGGGTGCTCTTACGCACATCTGACAAAGACTTAACTAAAAGCTATAACTGGTCACAAATGTGTAAATCTAAATGAGCATTTTTGGAAATTACACTGTTTTGCAGCGGGGTTAATCCACTAACCCCAACAGATTTTGAAGTCAATAATTTTTCCAAAATTATCATGATATTACTAAGACTTATTGAACAAAGGTTTAAAGGTGATTTTGTAATGTCACTGAGATAGAGACTGCCATAGTAAATGCATGTAGCAGTTCCCTAAATTACCATTTGGAAATCCCCAATACCTGAATCGAGTAGATCGTGTCCTACCCGCCTGATTTTCAGAGGCATAATATTCAGCACAATTACCATCTTCAAATGTACTCTGTACATTCTATATCAGTGTATTACTCATTTAAAATGTTTCATCCATAGACTATGCCTACTAAATTAGATCAAATGTACTTGATGAAATGATTTATACTCACCAAGGTTGTGAGATTGTTCTATTTTATACATGTATACTTACGAATGATCCAACTAGTGCATTTTTTGTGCTCAAAAAGGCCTTCAGACACCCCTATTGCCACATTAAAAATTTCGGTGCGCACATGCCTAGTAGCGGTCCATGCTAGCATCAGTACACTCAACCATATGACGTCACTGGCGTCCAGAATCCTTTGCTCATTTTTGTACCTTCCCCAAGGCTCCACTTGCGGGGAAGGGCCTGGATGAGGGTTACTAGTTGGATCATTCGTAAGTATACATGTATAAAATAGAACAATCTCACAACCTTGGTGAGTATTCTATTTTATCCATTTTATACATTACGAAATGATCCAACTAGTGCATGACTGCCACACTGGTCACTAGGTGGAGGAAGTGGAGCCGGTAGTCTCAGTTGAAGCGGGGTTTCTCGCCATGTGAAGTTTTAATGGAAGCTGAAATAAATTTGCCCAATATACTGCCATATATAAAACGTGATAACATGTTAACATCAGCACATCTGTATCAAAGCACTAAAAGTTATAATAAACTGGCACTCCTCACCTTATGAGCATGTTGATAAGGATGCATGGCATCCCTCCTCTTACTCCGACTGCTTTGCTGACAGGATGGTTTTGGCCACGATTTGATTACTTGTAAGGACGTCTATCATATAAATATTCTGAAACGTTGTAGGCGTCCTCCATCCTGCTGCTTCCATTATATCAGATATGTTCACTCCTAAGTGAAAAGCCCAATATGTTGCCTGACTTCTAATTTCATGAGCATGCGGGTTAAAGGCGATGTTACTGTCCAGTGACGAGGCTTTCACTTTCAAAGCATCAGAGATGAGGGAAGTGACCCAGCGTGAAAATGTTTGCCTTGTTGCAGGTTTGTAAGGTTTAGTTGTAGTGAAGAAGACGTGGTCAGATATTGAGGAATCCATAGATTTCCTTAAGAAGGCAGTAAGGTGGTAATAATGTCGGAGAGCTCTGACTGGACACCAGCGTTTATCTCCAGGATCAGTAGTAATTCTGGGAAGCTCTGGAAGAACTATAGG